>APFE031153210.1:0-15892 GCA_000404065.3 Pinus taeda | reverse complement strand
AATATTCGCCATGCCTGGTGAGAGATTCGCCAAAAAATTATATATACATATCATATTATTGATAAAATCGCCTTCCATTTTTCCTATATACCATGGAGATTCGCCCATTTATTATACATGTAAATTTAGGGGGGTTCTTAAAATTTTCCCTGGTTGCTACTGCTAAGTGGGAAAAGGAATTTTAAGGATAGGGGGGTTCCTACTAGTATCATTTTTAGCAATGTACTCTGTGCATTCCTAAAGACATAGACAATGATAGTTCAAGTGGTCTTCAATACAGATTTTATAGGGAAATCTAGAAGGTTTATCATTTTCATCGTCAAGAGGCATAGTAGCCTTCTATTTTTGGTTTTGCTGCTTTGTTGACTGCTCCTCAGAAGGAGCAGTATTTTTTTTATTCTTCTTGTTCTTGCCACCAGTATTTTGCGTATACTACACAGAGTTTATCGCGGTGCTAGGAAGAGCAGTCGATTTGGTAGAGGGGTCCACTGACATCTGGGAAATGTGACTATTGAGTTGTTTTATAGCAGCCCCAGAGGTTGCACTGACAATCCCATCGGTGTGCACTCTGAGGTGATGAGTAGCAGAAACATTGGAGTTACAAGGGGATTTGGGGATTACGTCGTAAAGAGTGCAAGACAGTGAATATATTAGATCTAAGTGCCAGGCATGACGTATGGATTGGTCTTCTATGACTGCACCACCTAAAGTGACATCTTTGGCGATTTGCGGGAGTAAGGACTTGTAGAGCCAGTTTGCTAAGAGATAGTCTGGGAGGGGAGCTTTAACTAACCTAAACCTACGTCTCCATTCATGAATATGATCGGAGATGTGGGTGGCGGTATAGTGACGTAATGAAGTGAGGAGCTCTGTGCTAGTCTCATAGTGGATAGGCAGTTGGAAGTGGTTTAGGAATTCCATCGCTAAACTCTTGAAGGTGTTTACTAATGTGCATGGTAACTGAATGTACCATTTAGCTACATTTCCAGTGAGGGTGTGGGGAAGAAGATGTAACTGGACACTATCATCCACCATAGAGTTTGAAACACAGCACATATGGTAGGTGATGATATGGGTGCCCAGATCCTCCCCTTGCTTTCCTTCGAACTTGGGGATGTCCATTGGTATCTTATGCGGGATTGGCGGCCAAAGTAAGTTGTGTTAAATGGGGTCATTTGTCATTTTGTAAAAGTCAGGTATATCCAACGTTGCAAACAAGGTAGAGAGTTTGGTGCCCTTGACTTGGACCATGGGGATGGCATATGACTTGAGGAGCCTTGCACTCCTCCCATTGTTTGAGTCCCAATATTATACATGGGCTACATGGTATAGTAGCTGCCTTGAGGTATGGTGTTGCAGTGTGGATTTCCATGGAAGTTTGATACTGGGGTATAGAATTGCCCCCAGGATAAGCGGTGCTCCCTTAACTCATTTGAATTTGTGAGTAGGTTGCCCCCATGGATTCGTTGGGACCTCCTTGTATATTCCCACCCATCACAGAACTAACCATTTGTCCTTGATTGACATAAGGAATGCTCATTTCAATTAGTGACTCACCATGCATGCTTGAGAATGGAGGGGGAACTGTTACATTCCCCACCGGCATGTGGATATTGGGAATGCCACTAGATACAAGAATCTAGGGGATTGAACTATACAATGGCGGCTGACCATGTTGTTGGTAGATGGGAACCATGCCCATAGTGCCATATTGAGTGTTATAGGGAGCGTTGTATGTGGCACTTATCGAAGGTATGCAGTTTGGCAGTGAAGGGGTGGAACTCAGAATTGGCTAGGTTCCACTTGTAGAGGGTGTCATGTGAGTGGTTGTACCTAGGAAAAATGGGATAGAGGGGTTCGCTATTGACGGTGTTGTGGTGACTGTCGATTGGGGAAGTGGTGGAGGACCAAAAGTGTCCCTAAAGTCCCACGACCTATTAGTCATCGACGGGATAGATGGAAATGTTCCAACTACAGAAGTAGGAAGTACAGGTACCACGGGAGCCAAGACTGGTTCCAACGGATTCTTGAGCAGAGAGTTAAAGGGAGGAAGGAATCCTTTGGTAAAGAAATCCTCCAACAAACTTGAATCGTTGGTTTTCCAAACAGATCTTTTGTGATATCTAGGAGACTGATACCTCGAAGATGGGGAATTTGGTTCAATGGAATTCGACAGATCTTCCACAATGAGTGGAGGAAGTCCTAGTAATCATCTAGAGTGATGACGAGGGTCAGATGTAGCCACCGTGACCATTAACTTTTATCAATAAATTTTATTAGGATATTCATTAAAGTCTCAAATGATAGCACTCAGGTACCTAAAAAATATAAAAAATACACTAAATTGATCAATCAACAAATAGAGGGAAATGACTTTTTCTGATAAGCACCGATCACCGGAGATGAAACCCAGTATCACAGTGAATAACAAAGAGGGTTGGCCAAATGTATAGTTACAATTATTCTTGAGCTTCGCCCAAACCTCAGATTGAGGGGCTAAGTACTCTTGTGAAGACGAGCACCCTCCCAAAAACTGAAGACAGAGTAGGTCCATCTGTGTTAGGTACCAGAGTAGCCTGCCCCAGCCACCTTGTGTAAGTCCCTAAAAGCTTGGCCACTAAGGATACCTCAAATAATAGACACTACTAGGGGGGGCATAGTCACAGACAGTACGTTGTGTGGGTAGGATACCCGAGTCCCTGACTTAGCTTTGAAATCCTCGAAGGGACCCCTGACTTACAGTCCGATGTTGTCTCATATTTTGCTCCATTTTTACTGGAGTTGTCCCGGTAGTTTGAGTGCAACAAAACTTTTCTCTCTTTTAATGACACTAGTTTGGGGTTTCGATCTTGGGCAGTTTACTCACTTTGCCTATCCCAAGATCCTAGCTTGAACTAATGTTTGCTTGCTCAATAAAGAGTTACTAATTTATT
This sequence comes from Pinus taeda, assembly GCA_000404065.3. NCBI lineage: Eukaryota > Viridiplantae > Streptophyta > Pinopsida > Pinales > Pinaceae > Pinus > Pinus taeda. The sequence goes on along the minus strand of APFE031153210.1, from coordinate 12,959 downwards.
TTAGGTAAATTTTATGTGTACTTTTTTATTGTCTTCGGTAGAGGAATTGACATGTCAAATGTGATGAGACTCTAACTCAAAAATCATGCACAAGACAATGCTTTAAAAAAATTTCAATTCGATGAAAACAAGTTGTATTCTATAGATGAGATTCTTTCACATATTCATATACTTTCCATGCATCTTAGTCACTATAACACATGCATAACCAACATAAATCTTTCCAATGTCTTCATAACAACTACTTGAAAACCAAAATAAAGCAGCTCTTAACCAACTAAATAGAAGTATGATTAAAAAATGTGGATATTTCTTTAAGAAAAAATGCTTTTAATAAAGAAAAGAAAAACTTTTTTCCTAAAAAAAACTTTTAGGACACCCATTTGGCTAACAAAATGTAACAATAGATCTTTCAGTCCATGAGTAGGCTTCCTATCCCTATTATTTTGCAGACACGGCTGAAAATCAAAGTTTTGGGAAACTAACACTATGTAACAGTGGCCATAGAGAGTAAATAGGTCCACTAACATTGTCTATATGTAGACACATATCTTTATAAAGCACTTTGTAGTCTGTTAACATGTGTTAGTGAGGGAAAACAGTCAAAAATAGGGCTTTTCAGATCAGATTGAGTGATGAATACATGTAGGCAAGATGCAACAAGGTTTTGGTGGGTCAGAAAGGGAATGCAGAAGTATAGGGAGGTCTTAGAAGGAGGAGAAAACTGAGAACTATAGGTAAACCAGGAACTAGAGGTATAGTCCCCAACAGAGTCGCCAATTCTGCTATATGATAAAATGCACGGTGTACGGAGAATGAAGATACCCTCAAAGGTCTTCCTGGGACCTTCGGCAAACTGTAAGATTAGCTACAACCATCACAAAGTTACATGCATGTTCATAAAAAATAACTAACTATCAAAGAGAAGTAGATTACCTCAAGCCTTTATGTAGATTTGCTAGAGAGCACAATGCAGCTAGGTGGAAGTCCCCTGAGATGGCTCCAGTTCAAGTCCTACACATAGAAGAGATAAGAATAATCACAACATACAACTTTGATAACTAATACATGAATATATAAAAGATCATCTAGTTAGATATAACTAAGATACTCATGCTAATAGGTATTGGAAAAACAATTGAATGAATGATAGTACCAACACCACTAAGTAGAAAGTACAACTGTAGTTCTATATTAATGTTGGAAGAGTGATTACAACCATATGTTGTATCAGCCTTCCCTTAGCCCTCCAACTTCTCTATCTCTCTCCCTTGTTTCCAACTTCTTAAGATTTGAGTCAATGCTCAACAATCAAGTATGCTATCGTTTCAAATGCTCTAACCTCTATCACCATATCCCTAGCTTTTCTTATGTAGCAATTGAGTTAGGGTTTCCAAGTTCCTCCTTGATTTTCCTAGGGCAAAAGTAATGAAGTTTCCATTCTTTTCAGCTCTTTCCCATTTTCCTCCTTCATTAGGATTAGAAATCCTCCAAATAGGTCAAATCTGGATGTTTCCTTGCTTTTCTTGAGTAAATCTAGGAACAAATATCTAGATATTTATGGGTCAATTCATTCCTTTAAACCTTAGAAATTCACTAGGATCCACTAACGATTTTCCCGAACTAGAAACTTGAGTTAGTTAGGTCACTAACACACCATTAGGCTTACAGAGAAGCTTTATAAAGTAGGTTGTCAGTGCATAGCCAGCGTTAGTGTGGAATCAAGGCCTGTGATTTTGGTCTTTGCTTCAGCTATCATGTCTTTCCCCTCTAAGTTGATGTCGAGGTCAATTTGTTGTAAAACATCTCTATGGAATTTATACCTACGGATAATTATATCTTTCCTAAGTGGGTAGTTACATTTAGAACATGGGTAGTTTCTATTGGTTTGATGAGGGCTTGGACTAAGCTAGATGAGTGACACGAGATTGAACCACATTGGGTGTAGCTTCTCCTTTTATCAATTAATCAAGTTGTTTGTTCCTTTTCCAATACTTTTGTCTATATCTATGATGAATTTATGTTCAAAATGTTGTCGATTCCTTTTGTTTGTAGTAAATATCATTCATCAATATAGGTAGAACTTTGTCCCCTATGTGAAAATCATGTTCTGCTAGATCCCATGGATGAACCAAGAACTGTAATAGTTCTAACTATTCCCTCATCCTAGATAACTTGAAATATTGGAGTAACCCACAATCTCTGAGGGCCTCAATAGTACCAGGATCACTTAGGGCAACTGTATATTGTTCTTCATGCTCTCTTTCACACCATGTGATAGCCATTATGATCCGATCAAAGTCTGAAATCACACCATAGGCTTAGTTAGGATAAATTTCATGTAAAAAACTAAAGATATTTTGGGTAGAAATGATGAATCGAATTTCTAAATTGCACCCAACACACCCCTGGTCTTTAGATAGTGTGATCCAGAGCGATTTCCCTTTTGTTTGACTACTCTGCAAGGTAGTTTTCGATGCATAAGGGTGCATTGATCCTAGGGTGTGATATATTTATTTATCCTAGGGACCCCAAAACCCTAATTTTTTTTCTTGAAATTGAAATATAATGATGTTAAATGAAAGAGAAGAGGCAGATCTCCTACCTAGTCCTGATGGCATGAAGAATGATCTACAGAAACTCCCGTAGTCAGTTGCTAAATTTTGAGGTAAAAAACTGGTTCAGAGCACAAAACTCAATGGTAAATGTCAAATGGTAAAATGACTTGTTAAATTCTTGTTTTATGGTTATTTCATGTTAATTAAATGAATAAACAATATTTTTTACCTATTTTTACCAATGAAACAAGTATGTTTGATCCTTTTGGTGGTTCTTTGAGTTGACATAGTGAATTTGATGTGCATGATCGTAAAATGTACTTTTGACCATAAAGCATACTCTGATCTCTTCTTCGAGCTATGTTAAGCATCGAAAAAGGAACCCCCCAAAGTCCTCTTTCAGCACTTTTGAAACTCTCAAAATATGAAAAGATTGTTGAGCACTTGTCCTTTTTAGCTCATAAACCGATTGGAAACAACATCTGCTCAATATAAGTTTAACCCTTTTCCAGACTGAGATAGATTACTTACGAAAAATGAATATGTTGATCGAAAAAGGTCAATAGGTTCTCTCTTGTATTATTTTATGCTTTTTCAGATTTGAAAGACAAATTTATGAAAAAAGACTTGTGGAGTTTTATTTTTGTCCCTTTTGAAACCCTCGAAACATGAAAAGGATTGATTTCTCATTATCGTTAAATTCGTTAAAGCATAAAATAGTGGCAAACTTGTCCATCATGACAAGACTAAGTTTCACCTTCGCTAGACTCATTAAAACATCACATAACAATGGATTCACCTGAAGGGTAGAATTATACATCAAGGATATGTTATCCTCCTCAAGCTTGTTAAAAAATAAAGAGGTACTGGTCATCAATGACTAGGGAAAATGGGAAAAGAGATATATCACTTTATTGTAGAAAGTCACTCTTGAACATGAAAATTTCACTTCATCTCTGTGACTATTTGGGTTGGGTTATCTGCTTGATGTTTATCATACCTATGGTCTATCACACCATCCATCACTTTGATTTTGGGTCAATACTTCCAATTCATTCAGTGTCGCCGACATGTTCAATAGAAGTCACTCAGTAAACATCATCCTTTGCAAAATAATTACACTCGTTTCATGTCGTTGATGGGGGATACATTAAGGCCCTCTTGCGATGAGTCAGTTCTTGTTGACATCAACACATTATCTAGGAAGTTGACCTAGAAACACCCTTCCAGTACCTTGAGGCTTGCATACATCAATGGAAAGTTTCTCACTTTCGACAACATGTTTCGACCAAAAGACTTTGTATGGTGTTTGACATCAAAACATATATTCACACCATGCACACTATACTGTAGTACCTTGAGAATCATTATCATTATTGGTGATTTCTCTCGTGTTTGTTAACAACTTACATTATTGGCTGGTAATCAAATGGTGTCTTCCCATGTTCGAATTTAGATCACATTTTCACATGGTTAGATTCGTACTTGAGCAAACGATTGGATGAGACAAAGGACCCCGGATCTAGTTTCATTCATCTGGGCTATGATTTCAAGAGAGTACTAAATCATATGTACAATGGATTTACACAAATGATCATCTTATCATGGGTCTATATCTATAGACGACTATCTGTTTTATGTACATGTAATGAAAAGTTTATATGTTGAGCATGGGTATGACTTCCCTCAACAATTCATGAAAAAATCACATATATATCATGATATTATGTATTGTAATTGATGGAGGTCACCGTTTTCTTCATATCCTCCTCATCACATCATAAAACATATCACTCAACATTATCATTTTTTACTTCATGCTTTAGGGGGTAGCTGTTATAGGTTTATTTGGGCACATCACTCCTGACGATCAGATCAATGTAAACAGGGTCTATCAAACCCTAATTCAGTTGCTACATGCACTAGACATGCCACCTCATTGAATGCTTTCATCCATGAGAGTTTCCTAACTTCAAACCTTGCTGAAGTGCTTCCTTGGGTAACTAGCGCACCTTTGGTCAGGGGAAAGTGCTCTACAGAGTAGGTAGCCCCATTCAAGGCTACGCTGCAGAGCACCTAAGCCAATTGAATCTTGTATTGGGAGAGAATCCTCGTAATGTTCATTAGATCTTGAGTATATTCCTCCTTTCTAGAGCCTTATAAAAGGAACCCATCTCCTATCCTATCAAGATGAGATCGACTTAGGATAACCTTGGATCATCTAATATTCTATCCTCTCATCCCTTTGAACATGGAAATTAATCATCCAATTATGGAAAACCATTCAATGCCATATTAATGACAAAACCATTTGCATTCATTTATAAATTGGCCTCCCATCATAGAGTCAAGGATCTTGGATATTATAGAGAAATATTGTTGGTTTAGAGACTTGAAATCATTGTCAAAGTAATGCTATGCTACTAGATTGATGCTGCTACTGGTGTGATGAGGTCTTGGACTAAGCTGGATGAGTGACACAAGATAAAACCACATTGGGTGCAAATTCTCTTTCTATCAATCAATAAAGTTGTTTGTTCCTTTTCCAATAATTTTTTCTATATCTATGATGAATGTATGTTCAAATGTTGTCGATATTTTTTTACAATAAATAGATAATATGCTTTGATTGTTGTCATCTTCTGTTTATGTTGGGAAGCACTAATTGAGTGAATTCAATTTGAGCAGGAGTGACGGGAGAAACTCAAAGGAGATCAAAGGAAGCAAAGGATCACAAGTAGGTTATTTTATATTATCTGTTTATTATAGGAAATGGTTAAACATCTTTACTTCAGTTTTTCTAAGTGTAACTACCCACTTAGGGAAGATATACTTATTCGTAGGTATAAATTTCATAGAACATGGGACAAGTTTCCATCTTTAGTCATGGAGGACGACATTAGGGGGGTCACCAGTAAATGGCAGAGAGAGTCGCTCACTCCATCTAGCAGAGCTGCAAGAACAAGTATGGCCGCAAAAGGAGATTCGGGGAAAACACTAGCTACAGTCCTATTGGCTTAGTGGGTCCTATCGTTGGTTCGGAGTTAATTGTGCCAAGAAAAACCCTACACTATAATCCCTTTCGGCATCAACCCTCATAGTACACGCTGAAGTCTCACCTGAAGCAATATAGGGGGATGTTGGAACAAAGTTTTTGCATCTAGAGATCAGTGTGATGTCTTTTATTGATCTAGGTCTGCATTCGTGCAGACCTATTAGCCCCTATGGCTCAGTACTGAAACTCCCTCTAAATGGCCTCTAGACCTTCGTGAAGGTCTATGATAGGTCTCTATGGGCCCTTAACAATTGAACCATCTACATACGCATATCATAAAATAACCCTAGATTTGAGCTTGCATGGATCTACTTAAGTATTTAATAAACATAATTGAATGTATTATAATATTCAAAAAACATGAATTGTGTAGAGTTATTAAGACTTATCCCATAGAGTTGCACATCAATAGATCAATATTTCATAAAGACATTATTCAATCACAACATATATTGCAAGCATAAATAACAAAAGTAAATAGATAAATACATGGATTCTTCAACAGTATTCTTTAATGATCTTCAATATGGTATTACAAACTCAAAATTGCCCGGCACACTCAGCTGTAGGGGTCCACACACTTAGTTGTGGACTCTACTTTAGGGCTCCGTGCACTCAACTGTGTAGCTTTTCTCCTTCTATTTACTTGCTCCTTATTTGCCATTTTTTCCTATCTCTAACATAGACATGCCTGAGACTCTCTAATACACACTTATTTAAAACTTTTTACATACAATCCCCTAGTCCACAAACCAAGGGCGGATCTCAAGACCGACTCAAATTTCACATAAACAATGGGCTAAAACCCCTTTGAATCCTAACCATCTACATGCTCCGCATCCACAAATCATAGAGAATTTACATATTTGACCAAAATTGAGATCAAAACTTGGGTTTTTAACCCAAAAAAATGACCCAAGGGACCCCATCCCAACAGGCCACCAACACAAAGGTCATGACTCACCCTCGAGTCACTCAGTTGGTTCTGTGATCTAGCTACGAACATCCCCCAGCTCCACCTGCACTAATGCAACCTCGTCAGCACTCTACATAGCTTCCTGGTTGACCTCTTCCACTAAATACTTGGTATATAGTCCTTCTGCGACCAACTTCATCATTTTCTGTGTCTGCTACAAGCCTATCAGCTTCTCCTAAATGTTGTTTGTGACTTGATAAGACTATTCTAACCAAGGTCCCAATCTAGCCTTAAGCATGACCTCATTATTCTGGGTTGCTTCTACCTGTGTGAGGAGATACTTCTCCTCTTGTAGCTTGGCAAGGTGTTACACTGGAGCAATTGAGCTTGCTGCCACCCAGACCTCATCATACAGCTTCTGTAGCTTGTGAACCTCTATATTCAATATTTTCAGGTTTAGGTCTTCTTGCAGAGTCATGACCAATTCCATTGCCTTCTCAAATAGGGTTGAGTAGTCAGCAACTGCAGCATCCAAAGTGGCCATCCCTTCTTTTATGGCAGCTCTGTACTTCCCCTAGACCTTGGGTGGAGTCATAGGCTATAATTTGAGCTGCAAATCCATTATTTTCATGTTGAGTTTGAATTGAACTCGTCCAACTTCTACCTTTGCCTCGTGTATGATAGCGGCTAAACTCCTAATTTTAGCTTTTGATTGTGTATCCTTTGGAATGTGAAGCTACGACACTATTCTGCATGCCACTGCAACTTTAGACTCGAGCCCAGAATTCTGTGCCTATAGCATTTCCTTGTACTTTAAGACCCACATTTTCTCGACGAATGTTTGCTCGTTGTTCACCTTGTATTCACTGATCAAATTGAGAGCACGCTACTCCCAAGCTCTCAATTCCTTCCTCACCCCTGCCAGAAGCACATAAAGGGGCTCATTGGGGAGCACTCCAATGTTCAGTATGATGTTCATAAGGTTGCTTAAGATGATTTTGTCATAGAATGACTCTACACATAGGGACCCTTCTCTTAAAGAAACCGTGCGAAGGTCCAAGGTTGTTACCAGTTCTGCAACCTGACTCGTCCCTGGTGCCAGGATCACTTATACTGCACTCGCTTGTCTCACACCCACCTGTATCCCATTATCATTGATCTATAGCTCATGTAGATCCTTCTAGATTCTCCCCAATGTTTGCATATACTGTTGCTTGAACAGTTGTAGCACATCAGTGGTAGTGTCCCGTATTTTGTCGTTGATCCCATCGAGATCACCCTCCATTAATACTATGGCATCACCCTGTGACTTGTCTTATCTTTTCTTTTTGCGGGGACCTTCCTGATGCTTTTGTCCATGCTTCTTTAGTTGAAATGAGGTGCTCTATCCCTCATCTCCTATGCTGCTCTGTTCGGACTATTCTTCTTCCTTCGTCGTGGGCAAATGGGATTTTCTACTTCTCTATGATTCATGTTAGTCTTGATCAGCCTACTTCTTAGGAGTGCACTCCTTTTCTATCTGAGCCTTCTATGTGGCTTCCTTTTTCCATTGTGTGACCAAATTTTTTGTAGCCTTCTTAGCTGCATCCTTCCCTTTTTGTGTTGTCGAGCTTCTTGCGCCCTTACTAGTTCTCGCATCCAAGTCTGAGGGGGCGCACCACTCTACTAGCCATTGCTTGATTACCTCCTGTATGTCCATATCTGTGACCAAATATGGAAAGTCATACCATTTCTGTTGCAGGTCCTTCCATGCGTGAATGTAAACTTGGTGGAAGTCAGCCTTGAATGCAGCATAAGCTAAAAACTACTCGTATAAGGTCGGGGAGAACTTTGGGCGCTAGTTTACAGCCATGCGGAAGCTTGATTCCATCAGAACCAAGAATAGTTTTGTTTATGTGACAAGTGCAGGGTCCTTTGTGGCCCATAGGGAGGCAAACTGCGTGGTCTCCAACAATCCTTCTTTCTACGGAGGAAACATGTTGTCCTTCAAAATTTTCCATGTGACCAACACAATGGAGAGTAGAAACCAAGCATAATGGAATGGCTTGGTCTCATCCTGGACCTTGCAAAAATTCATGAGGAATTCATTGCACAGGTACCTTGACCAGTTGAACTTAACACCCTTTGCACATTGTGCAGATAGAGAAACTACAGGTGCTGGAACTTCGTCCACACGAAACTTGCTCATTACCTTCTCGATGAAGATTTTTGTAGAAATTTGTAACGCGGGGTAATTTATGGAAGTGATTGAGTATCTGCATGGCTTTTTCATGAGGGAAAATTCCTTCTTCATCTTGTCTGCCAAATCCTTTTCTCTTGTCTTTCTACCAAAATCCTTGGTAGGATTTAAACCCTCATGTGGTAGGTTCGTGATCCTATGGATGAGCATGCCAGTGATGGGTATAGGCCCTTCTAGCCATAAGCATCCATCATGCACCAGATTATGTAATTAATGCACACAGGCTGTGTTGATAGTGGTGCGGTGATAATGGGGCACCCACAATAGGTTCAATAATCCTGAATTCTCCACTCCATGGATCCATTCTACCATCTCTAACTCATTAACACCTAAGTTGAGGTAGTAGATGCACTTCATATAGTTTGTTGTCGCTAGGTGAGGGAACATATCATGATCTGCAAGGTCCCAATCTTCCATCTTCAAAAGGGGGATCCGTGTAAGGTGCAGACCTTCAAAGGGAACCTTCTCCAGCAGTAGGGGCATAGAAATGAAAAATTTGTCTAAGTTTGGGTTCTTGGTGACCTTTTCCTCCCCCTTGCATGGAGGGATATAGTCAGGAAACTTTTTAATGGCCTCAATTCACTCAATGTTTATGTCCTCGATGCCCTTTCCTTCCTTGGCAATTCACATACTAGCATTGGCTTCTTATGTTTATCCTCCTTCGACTTCTAGGTTTCTCTAATAGGGGTAGGCTTTGGCCTAGGCAACCTTGACGCCATAGGCATAAGAGCCAAATCTTCCATACTCACTACCTCTGGACAAGCTCCTTCAAACATGAAATCTTCCCCAGTACTCATGGTATCCACAAGGCTTGGTCCTAACATGGTTTCAAGGATGAATTTCTGATTCAACTTATTTAACTTGGAAAATGTAGGACTCGTGACCAAATCCTCAAAATACAAGTGGTTCATAAGCAACAAACAACATAGCTCAATAAAAATTCTAAGGCTGCAAAGTGTTCTTTGTTGGACTGACATGCCTAATTTATAGGGATTTTTGAATTCAAATCTGACCGTTCCCCCCACAATTTGACCATTAATGTTATTTTCGTAGCAAATCTTTGAAGATTTTGGCCTTAAATGCTGCTAGCCTGCTCCTCTTAACCATCTTCTAGTTGTCAAATCGTGAACGGTGACTCCAACTGTCACTTTCCTGCTGTGCTACATGGCACCTCCCTCCATCACATATTTACCTGTGTATAACTTATTATACTGCAGCTTCACCATTTCACATGTAGCGAGCCTACCGCGTAGTCCTCCAACCTTAGTAGTGTAGTTTATAGTCTCACGCTCCCTTACAACTTCCTAGAGCACTAATATTGTCTTGCCGTTATATAGTCATTTTGCAGGAACCCTTGTATATGGCTTCTATTGACTTCCATTAACCCTTCCCAAAAAGGTTTCTCCATTCAGCCTCATGAGTTGAACCGTGCCTCCATCTGTAATTTCTTTGATAATATATGGACCCAATCAATGGATATGAAATTTCCCTAGAAACTTAGTGAATTTACTATCATATAATAATACCATATCATTTACCTTGAAGGTGCAAAGCTTGAGGTGTCAAGAGTGCCACTCTTTTTCACATTCCTTCTATACTTGCTCATGGAATCTAGCCAAGAATCGATCCTCTTCAAGCTCCATCAGTTGTGCAAGCTGGTCTTCCGAGGCTTCGTGATCTACCATACCTATGAAAGTTGTTATGTGTAGACTAAGCATGATATATTCCATAGGCATCACAACTTCTACGCCATAGACCAATATAAAAGGTGTCTACCGTATCAACCTTTTACAAGTAGTCCTGTACGTCCATAGCACTATAGTTACATGCACATCCCAATCATTCCATTGCGTATTAAAAATATTCATCAGTGCATTCTCCAAAATATTATTAAAGGTCTCAATCATTCCATTATCCTAATGATGATATAGTGTTCTCTTCTGATGATAAAACTCGAACTTCTAGGTCAAGGCACTAATTGTTTTGTTTAGGAAGTGCATACCCTGATCACTCATCAACACTTTCGAGCAACCAAACTTAGTTAAGACATATTCAAACAAAAACTTCGCTATTGTAGCTCCTATGTAATTCTTAACTAGTTGTGCCTCTACCCATCTAGTTAAATACCTATCGCAGTGATGATGTAGCATGCACTAGTTTTCTTCCCTAGGGGTTAAATTAGGCCAATGAAATCAATTTCCCATTTTTCAAATGGATACAACAAGACTCGAGGATCCAGTGGCAACTTGTCCCTCCACAATGGTCTACCCATTCGTTGAAATGCATTGCATGCCCTACAATACGCTTTAGAATCTTTATGCAGCATAGGCCATCGTAAGCCAACACGCAAAATATTATGTGTTGTTTCCTTTATTGCATAATGTCCTCCCAAAAAACATCCATGAGCTTCGGCAAGGATGTTATTCTGCTCAAAATCTAGCACATATCATCTTAATATCTCATCTGCACCCATGTTATACAAATGTCCTGCAATCACGGAGAAATCCATCATGTGCGCTACTAGTTCCATCCTTTGCTAACTTGTATACCCTTTTGCTCCCATTCATGTAGTCAAAAAGTGAATAATATATGCAAAGTGGTTATCTTGTACACGTACCGTGAAGAGATGCACATCAGGAAACCCTTCCTCAAAATTAGTAGGCTCCCCTCCTGTCTCGATCAGTGATAGATGGTCAAGTCCTGCTTTCAACCTTCTTGGCTTCACAATCACCTAAAATTCATACTCTTGGAATAGCGGCAATCATTGGTGGATCTTCCCCCCCACAGAGGCTTATTGACTAGGTATTTCAAGGTAGAATGATATGTGTACATTTTGAAATGCCCACCCAACAGATAGTGCTTGAATTTTTGAAGTGTGTAAACCATAGCCAATCTTTTGCACTCTATTATTGAGTAATTCATTTTAGCCTTCGATAGTTTCATACTTTCGAAGGCTATAGGGTGGTCCATCTATTCTTCATCGGCCTGTATTAGCACTGCTCCCAATGAATTGCAAGAGGCATCAACATGTACGCGGATTTCCTTCTTCCAATCCAGGAAGACCAAAATTGGCACACTGACTTTCTTTTCCTTTAGTACATCCAAACTGAGCTAACATTCTCCATCCCAACAGAATGTAGCATCCTTCTCCAACAATTTCTCCATGGGCGTGGTAATCTGACCATAAGCCTTGATGAACTTCCTGTAATATCTTGTATGTCTGAGCGTTGTGCACAAGTGTTTGACACTTCTTATGGCTTCCAAATTCACTATTACCAGAATCTTGGTAGGGTCCACCATCATCCCTTTCTTGCACACCACATGACCCAGTAAGATCGCAAAGGGGACACTGAATAAATACTTTTTCAGATTCAACACAATCTGGTATCTAGGGCATGTATCTAGCATCAAGTGTAGACGTGTTACATGGCACTTCACTAAACAAAACACTATCCAGTCATGAAAATACACCTCCAAGAACTTATGAATGAAATATGTAAATGTTGTTATAACTACGCCAGAGAATTCCATGGGTGCATTCTTGAGTCCAAACGGAATTATATTATACTAGAAATAACCCCATTCTATTGCGAAGGTTGTTTTTCTGCTATTCTCTCGTGTGATCTCGATCTGATGGTACCCCAAAAACCCATCAGTGAACAAATAGGCTTCCTACCCTCCAACATTGTCTAATACTTCATGTGTAAACAATATCGGGAATGGGTCATGGACATATGCATCATTAAGCTTCCTCAGATATACACAAATCCTTATTTCTGCCTTTTGTTTATTCTCCTCAACCACCATTGGGCTCACCCAATCAGATTCTTCCACAAGTTTGATGATGCTTGCTTCTAGCATCTTATCCAACTCTAGATGAACCTTCTCCTTGTATTTGGTATTAAGGCTATATGGCCTCTGGTAATAGGCTTCACGTCCAATTTCAAAGTATTTTTCATCACATCCAAGTCACATATGATGCCCTTCAGGTCTAAAAACTTGGTAAGAAAAATGTCCTAGTACTTGTGGAGTATCTCAACAACTTTATCCACTGTGGCATTGCCCCAGCAATCCCCAATCTTCTAAAATCTTGGCTTTTCTTTAGTACCAATGTTCACTTGCTTGGTTTTTAATGGTGTGGTGATGTCTGGGTTCTCTATTTATGGACCTTCAACTTTTTGATGCCCTTCG
>APFE031153194.1:93271-150305 GCA_000404065.3 Pinus taeda | reverse complement strand
AATACCATGGACCGAAAACCATCGCGTCCAAAAAACATGTGCGAAAATCATGCACAAAACCATAGGTGGGTCCGCCCAATCTAACATAGGGTCCAAAACCAAAATTTTCCAGGGCGCTGCCCCAGACCCCATAAATTGGGGTTACGGGTGCCCTTCAAACCCCCTATTAACTACGTGGAAAGAATATAACACAACCCCACAGTCATCCCCTAAGAAGATATCACCACCGTCATATTTCTCATACTCACAGAACCACTCTCTGTGAGGAGTGAAGTGAAAGGATGCACTTGAGTCAATAAACCATGCCTCATGATCTACATGTGTACTTGAAGAAGAAGCCAAGTACACATCCCCACCTTCATCTGAGGTGGTTTTCGCCTCTGCAGAAGGAGCATCATCAGATCCCTTTCCTTTCTCATGAGCTTTATATTTACAATCCCTTTTGAAGTGCCCTTCCTTTCCGTAATTCCAGCACACCTTTATAGGTTTTCCTCGAGGTTTAGATCTCCCTCTAGATTTAGATCTCCCACTCGAGGAATTATTTATGTTTCTGTTCTAGGAATGTCCTTGTATAGATAAGGCATCACCATTCTGGCCCTCCATATTTTTTTGTCCCATCTCCTCTGACAGTAAGGATGAGACTATTTCATCAAACTGCAAGGCAATTGCATTGCTACCTATTGCAACAACGAGACTATCCCACGAATCTGGGAGAGAACACAACAAATTGATGCACTTATCTTCATCTGAAATTTTAATATCAACAGATAATAACTGGTTTACCACAGTATTAAATGCATTCAGATGCTCTGTCGCCGAGTCTCCATCTTTCATCTTCAGGTTATACAACATTTTCCGTAGGAACAGTTTATTCACCAGAGACTTAGATTGGTACAAAGTCCCTAACTTGTCCCACAAAGCCTTCGTCGAAGCTTCCCATGATACATTCAACAATACTGAATCTAAGACACACAATCGTATTGTGCTCTTTGCCTTCCAATCCAACTTCACCCGGTCTTCAGCTGTTGTTGGTTTAGTACCTGGATCTACCACGATCCACTGATCTTTATCCACCAACGTATCCTCCATCTTGAGTTTCCACAACTCAAAACTATGACCATTAAATTTTTCAATCTCTATCTTTCCATTGCTCGCCATCTTTTTTCACCACAAGAATCAATCCCGCAGATCTCCCATTGAACAGGATCTACCACAGGCCCGACCAAAAAACGCCTTAGTAGCAAAGGCGTCCCCTTGAAGCCAAAACAACTATGATACCAAATGTAGGTTTTAACCCTGTATAGAAATTACCTGCATATGAATTATAAAAGACAGAAAATAAACAATGGCGAGAGCATAAAACATAAAACATATATAAACAGAGATTTTCGCCTGGATCCCAAAACCGGGACCACCAATTGATTTTTCATTATGTTCCCTTCAATGTTACAATACATATATATACATGTCGAAGCATCCATAAACTCCAATCCATTAACCATGGATTAGAACATAACCGTAGTTCCCTTGTTCGGATCTACAAAATACCATGGACAGAAAACCATCATGCCCAAAACCATGTGTGAAATCCATGCACAAAACCATAGGTAGGTCCGCCCACCTAATATAGGGTCCAAAAAAAATATTCTCGGGGCACTTACTCGGACCCCGTACAGGGGAGCTACTACCCCCCTATGACCCCACACAATGTACAGGGGGGGCTTCTGCCCCCTACGCGTGGGGTAGTCGTGGAAATAATATAACACAACCCAACAAAACTTTTCTTTATGTTAAATGGACATTATTTCGACCTCTTGTAATAGTTTTTTGTGAATGTGTGTTGCTGCCATCTATCTCTCTTAAGAGATAACTACCACCTATCTCTCTTAAGAGATAACTACCACCATTATAGCTAATTTATGTTCTATGATATTCTAATATTTAATTTATCAATAGAAGTCGTGTTTTCACTATATTACTATGCTCTCTTATATACTTGTCTATGTGTGATTTTCATTTACTTTAACTTTCATCTTGTTCCTTATACAACCTAGATCAATTTGACCTTTGGTTCTCCATCATTCTACTAAGTGATTTGGCATTATAGTTTTTGGTTTAGTATCATTGTGAAGATTTTTATTTTCTTAGAGGGTAAATTGAGTCTTGAATTTCTTATATGCCCAAAGAGCTAGTTCTAATGCTTCAATCCTCATAATTCTCTTAATTTCACTACTATAGCTATGCAAAATTGAAAGCAAGAAGAAATGAGAAGGATTTTACAAGCTCATGAATAATTGATACAAGGAAATATGTCCTCCATTTTCTCTATCATAGCCAATATATAAGACAATGAACAACAAGTAATTTCATAGGTTGCCTCTATTATGGGAATGTTGACCCAATTAAAGCAAGAATGTGTTAATCTTGAAGAAAAATGTGTGATGTTGAGAAACTTGGTAGCTTAGTTGACTAAGAATGTTACCTTAGGGGTTTCAAACCTTATGGCTTTAGTCACTTCTGAACAGGGAGAAAAATGGGAGGTGGACACAATTCAATAGCTCTCTGAAGCCATGGAGATAGGAAAAATTGAACTGGGATCACCTAATTTTGGAAGGCTTCAGATGTGTGTACTAGCATTGCTTAGCTCCACCACAACCCCTCTTTAATTATTAATAAAGTTTCCTCAATTTCTGTTAAACACAAAAAAAATCATGAATGAATATCTATATAAACAAAAAGGATTGGAAGAATATAAATATGTTTTGTTGCCGAGAGAGAGAATATGTATATACACAAAAAGGATTGGAAGAAGAGAAATTTGTTAATAAAAATTCCTCAATTTATGTTAAACACGCAAAAAAACATGAATGAATATCTATATAAACAAAAAGGATTGGAATAAATATAAGATTTTTGTTGTTGAGAGAGTAAACAAAAAGGATTGGAAGAAGAGAAATATGTTAATAAAATTTCCTCATTTTTGTGTTAAACACTAAAAAAAATCATGAATGAATATCTATATAAAAAAAAAGGATTGGAAGAAATATGAGATTTTTGTTGCTGAGAGAGAGAAACATAGGATTTTTGTTGGAGAGAGATAGAGAGAGAGAGAATTCAATAGCCCTGTGAATGAATGAATCATGAATGAATATCTATATAAACAAAAAGGAAAAGGATTGGAAGAAGAGAAATATGTTTTGTTGTTGTTGTTGTGAGAGAGAGAGAGAGAGAGAGAGAATTCAATAGCCCTATGAATAAATGAATCATGAATGAATATCTATATAAACAAAAAGGAAAAGGATTAGAAGAAGAGAAATATGTTTTGTTGTTGTTGAGAGAGAGAGACTTCAATAGCTCTTTGAATGAATGAATCATGAATATCTATATAAACAAAAAGTAAAAGGATTGGAAGAAGAGAAGTATGTTTTGTTTTATTGAGAGAGAGAGATAGAATTTAGTAGCTCTTTGAATGAATGAATCATGAATGAATATCTATATAAAAAAAGGATTGGAAGAAGAGAAATATGTTTTGTTGTTGTGCATGTGTGTGTGAGAGAGAGAAGCAATTCTCAGAATTTGGAAAAAACTGGTAAGAAAATATACAGAAGCGAGAGAGAGAGAGAGATGCAAAGGTGAGAGGGAGAGAGAAGAAATTCCCAGAATTTGGACAAAACTGGTAAGAAAATATGCATAGGTGAGAGAGATAGAGAGAGAGAGAGAAGTAATTCTCAGAATTTGGACAAAACTGATAAGAAAATATGCAAAAGTAAAATGTTTAAACTACACTTATATAAGTACACCGACATAAATATATCTTAACTCAAGATCTTTTAAAACACCTCAAGATTTATAATTAGATTTTTTTAATGCGTCTTATGGTTTAACAAATCATAAATTAAAATAGATCTACACTAATTACTCTTCGCACATGACAAGCTTTTCCATCCAATGTCCATTCACTACCCACTCTCTTTAACACACTTTTCCCTTAATATTTTTTTAGTTTTATTATTGATAATATGTCTACGTGATTAATTAGCATGCACAAACCCCCATTGTATCCATATCTAGTCATATGTTGAGTCATCGACTTCAATGAATTTCAAGGTTGAAATTCAAAATTCACCATACTCAAATTAAATCAAACTTGTGCATTAAAATTTATCGAACATAATGGTGAACATCATGGACATGGACATGAACCTTCAACTATTCAATTAAATTTATTCCAATTTTGTTTTTATTCGATTAGGTTTAGCCTTGGGTTGATTCTTCTTAAAAAGAAATGAAAACTAAAACCTAAGTTCTAATCTTCTAAGCTATCGCTTCCACTTCCATTTATTCTTTGCTATGATCCACCTTCATGGATTCCTAAAGCCTTTGTCGATGTTGTCACTCATATCAACCCTTGTATGCTCATATTGAACAACTAAGTCATCGAGTTTGGTGATTTTCTAGTTTGAAATTTGAAATTCGTGGAACTCAAAACCAAATCAAACTTATCCACATGAATTTGTTGAACTTAGTCGTAGACTTCAAGATGAACACAAACATAAATTCGAACCTTAAAAAATTCAATTAAATTCATTTCAATTTGGTTTTTGCTCAATCAAGTTCACATGGATGTTAATATTTCTTTTAAAAAGGAACGAAAACTAAAACCTAAGTTTTAATCTTCTATGTTACTGCTTGCATTCTACTTCCATTTCTTCTTTGTTGTGACCTACCTCCTCCATTGATGCTTGCATTCCACTTCCATTTCTTCTTTGTTGTGACCTATCTTCTCCATTGATTCCTAAAGCCTTTGTTGATGTCATGAATGGATTGAGAAACATGATTGGTAAAGGTCATAATGATGACTTATATAATTTAAAGTATCAAGATGGGAAAGTATGAATTGAAACACTCGTAATTGGTTAGGGGTGACAACTAGCGGACTAGAATAAGGGTTAAATGTTCAAGGATAACAACTATCTACTATTGAGAAAGGAAATAAATGATGTGATACATCGAGTCTCAAAGGCTGATGAGCAAACATCTAGTATGACATGTAAGAAGCTTCTATTCCTATGACAAGTTAGATGAGCCAAGTTTTTGGAGAGAAAACAATGATGACCTACTCCTTATGTGCTATTGGTTATAACAGACATGGAATGGACAAGCAAAAGAGGTAAGGTGATTGAGAAACCATATACCATACTAAGAATCTAAATTTTATATTGAGGTTTTAGGAATGTTCATAAGGCCAATAATAGCCTAATGTGGGATTTCAATAAATTTCCACATGCAAGAAAAAATATATGATTAGAGATTAAGAATCTAAATGATGAAGCTTATTTAGAGTTTAACAATGTACTTAAATAGATAAAATATATGAAAACTTAAGCACATTGATATGGTGACTATACCTATCCAATAAATTTTCATATTCATTGTTGGAAGAAGATGAAATGATTATTAGAAAGCAGTTAATATCTTGATGAGAGCATAATACTAATATTATTGGTGATCTAGCCTAGATTCTCAATGGATGTTAAGTAATATTATTAAATGCAATAGTTGGTAATCATTTTTAAACAGGCTAATGAATTTTATTTTTTGCTAGTGAAACATGATAAGAATGCTTATGGCGTATTATTGCTCTGCATTTGAGATGTGTTGAGATGATTATCATATTTATGATGTTATATTAACATGTGGTTCCATTTATTATGTGACATAACAATATATATTTTTTACATTTATGTTGATTTTATAATTTATGATGGTATTTCATGAGGTGATGGCATGTGGTAGTTGCATATAGTTTTTATGATGATATGTATAATGATAGCATGCATGAGTATGTAGTTCCTTGTTATTCAAGATTTTGTTATGATAATGATGTAGTGTTCTCATGATGACATGAAAGAGTTAGCATGTGGATTCTTTTATATGAGATGATGTACTATCATTATACTAATGCATTGGTTACACATTGTGAGGTGGTGATTAATAATGAATCCACTAGTCGGCCTAAAGATATGGTTTATTTGATGATCTCATTGGAGCCCATACTTACAAAGGAGAATGTATAACACCTTATGGAACTAGGACAAATCCAATTATCTAATTATGACATTGTCTCTTTTATCTTGTATAATTTATTATGGTATATGGGACCATCTTGAAAGGATGAATGCTTGATATTGGAGTTGTGATGCCTAAGTATAGAAGTGGGATGGAGTTGTATATGGGACTTTTGTGCTTGGGGTTGTACCTACTAGGAGTTTTGGAGGGAGTTTGGGTCAATCTTTTGAGATGCCTGGGGTACGCGAGTACTAGACTAGATTTTTTCCTTAAGGTAGATGAGGTTGAGCTTTGAGGCTTTGGTATAGACCAATGAAGCTTTAAGCTGGGTTTTGAAAGTTGGAAAAAAAGAGCTTGAGAGTACTCATGCTTTCCCTCGATGTTGTGATATAACTTTCAATGCTTATTGTGGTCACTTGGGTGACCCTTATACTAGTTATAATATATGGTCTGCTTATAAGTTATATCATTAAACTTAATTTTGGGATGAATTCCTTGAATAGGGGGAGCATGTAATGCCCTATATTATTAAATTAATAAATAATAATAATAAAATAATTAATCAATAAATAATAACAAAAGTGAAAGAAAGAATAATAATAAATAAAATAAACAAAAATAATAAATAATAAAGTTCATAATAATAAATAAAAGAAACTATTTTATTAAAAAGTAAAAGAGTAAACCAATACTCATTTTATATTTCTTTCGCTGTGGTTGGTAATGATAGGAGTGGTTCAAATCGTCTATGCAGCTCCAACTTCTCCGGTCAACAGAATTAGAAAAGGAGTAAAAGTAAATTTATGAAAAAAATAAAGTTAATAAAAAGCAAAAGACTAAAATGAGTAATAGTAAATTAATAGAAAAAGCTAAGAAAAAAAAAATGCAAGAAGATGTTCCTTCTATTTTTTGGAACAAGTTGTTCTATTTAATAGATGAGAAGAAGGAGACAAATTTTTTCCTAGGAGAGTTCTAGGATAGGAGGGATTTACTGGTAATAGTAGTTGATTGAGGTCTCAGGGGTGCCCAACTATAGAAAGACCATGATGCAATTGTGCCTACGGTTGGGTGGAGAGTGGTATCCAACACATTGGTTGTGGTTTGTTGGACTAGAGATCGACACACATCCATTTTATCTTTACAACGTTGTAAGTGAATCATGTTTTTCATCTCACATATATGTTGTCATCACCCACTACAATAATGAGTTATGTAATCATTAGTAAAATCTTCTTTACATTTATCAACTAGTATTTGAATTTATGTATATAATTTGTGCCTAATTATGTTTGAAGTTTGGGCCATTATATATAAGTGGGAGTTAATGCTTATAGAAGTGGCCATTACATCTCAACCCTTGGAGGCTAACACTACACAATGGATAGGTATATCATGTCAAATTGCAAGCAAGAAGACTTGGGTGCATGATACCAATTAATAGTGAGTTGCATGATGCCAAACATATGTGTGTGTATACTCAGAATCAATAAGTCAAATTTGTAATTCCAACAATTCTTAATTATAAATTGGGAAAATTTTATCAAAAAATATGCCTCGAAAAAGTCCAAAAGGTAAAACATGTAGTCTATGTTTATATATTACGTAAGTATACCATCATAAATATATATTAACTTGGGATCTTTTAAGAACCTAAAGATTTGCAATTGGATTTTTTTAGTGCTTCTTAATGTTTACACTACTCTTCACCTACTAAAAGCTCTTCCATTCAATGTCCATTCACTTCACACTACCTTAAAGATGCTTTGCCCTTAATAAAACTTTTAAGTATTATTCCTGAAAATATGTGGACATGATCGATTAGTATTCATAAAACATGTATTCCTATCTAATTATACACTAAATCATTAGGTTTGGCGAGTTTCAATGTTGAAATATGAAATTTGTCAAAGTCAAAACTGAATCAAACTTGTTTATTGAAGTTCATCAAACTTAATGGTGAAGATCAAGTTGAATATGGATATGAACCTTAAAAGATTCAATTAAATTCATTAAAATTTGGTATTTGTTCGATCAGCTTTAGTCATGGGTCAATTTTTCTTTTCAAAAAATTGAAAACCAAAACCTAAGTTATAATCTTGTAAGTTGTCACTCACATTTCACTTCCATTTCTTTTTTTTGCGTTCCACCTACATTGATCCCTGAAGCATCCATTGACGTTGTGACTTATTTCAACCCATGTAAGCTCGCAATATACAACTAAGTCACCAAGTTCGACGAATTTCAAGGTTGAAATTTGAAGCTCATCAAACTTGTTCATAGAAGTTTGTTAAACTTAATGGTGAACTTCAAGATGAACATGAACGTGAATGTGAACTTTAAAAATTCAATTAAAGTTGTTTCAATTTGGCTTTTATTAGACTAGGTTAGACTAATGGTTAATCTTTTTTCTTTCAAAAAATGGAAACTAAAATATAACTTCTAATATTCTAAGATATTGCTTGCATTCCACTTTCATTTCTTCTTAGTTATGACTCGCCTCAAATGATTCTTGAAGCCTCCATCAACATCGTGAGTCGTGTCAACCTTTGTAGACTCACATTGCAAAATGGATAGGTATACCATATTAAGAGAGGAGACTTGGTAACATGATAACTATAGTAGCAATAGTTATTTATATAAGACTATGCATGTATGTGTAGAGAGAGAATGCCCAAAAAAAATCCAAAAAGAAAACATTTAAACTACATTTATATAAATACACTAACAAAAAATTTAGGATTAGATTTTTTAATACTTCTTAGTGTTTAAGACATCAGAAAATAAAATGTAGTTACATTAATTACTCTTCACCCACTACAAACTCTTCCATCCAATGTCCATCCACTCCACACTTCCTTAACACACTTTGCCCTTAATAAAAAATTTAAATATTGTTCCTCAAATTATGTGCACATGATTAATTAGTATGCATAAAACCCTATGTATCCCTATCTAGTTATATGCTAAGTCATCCTATTCGATGAATTTTAAAGTTGAAACTTGAAATTCACCGAAGTCAAAACTGAGTTGAACTCGTTCGCTGAAGTTCAAACTTAATGGAAAACTTCAAGATGAACATGAACATTAATGCGAACCTTTCAAAATTCAATTAAATTTATTTAAAATTGGTTATTATTCAATCAGGTTTGGCTATGGGTTAATTTTTCATTACACAGAAAAATGAAAACTAAAACCTAAGTTCTAATCTTCTAAGTTGTTGCTCACATCCCACTTCCATTTCTTCGTTACTGTGATTTTCCTCCGTTGATTCTTGAAGCCTTTGTTGGTGTTATAACTCGTCTCAACCCTTGAAGGCTTAGACTACATAACTAAGTCGTCGGGTTTGGCAAATTTAAGGTTGAAATTAAAAATTTGTTGAACTCAAAATCGAATTGAACTTATTCACATAAGTTCATTGAACATAATGGTGAACTTCAAGGAAAGCACAAATATGAATGTGAATCTTAAAAAATTTAATTGAATTCATTTTAATTTTGTTTTTTCAATCAAGTTTCACTAGGGATTAATTATTATTATTATTTTTTAAAGAAATAAAAATGAAACCTAAAATGTTGTTGCTTGCATTCCACTTCCATTTCTTCTTTGTTGGGACCTGCCTCCATCATTCCTAAAGCCTCCATCAATATTATGACTTGTCTTAACCTTTGTGGGCTCACATTACATAATGGACAAGTATATAATGTCAAACCACGAGCCCAGAGACTTAAGTGAACCATGTAGAGACTTAAAGTCAAAAGTTGTAGATTTGTTATTAGAAATACATAATCTAAACATAATTCATGTTTGTTTATGTTTATAATTTATATGTGTCTAATTTATTTATTAATTGTAACTTATATATAATAATATGTAGATTTGTAAATTGAGTTTATTTTGGGTGGTTGAAAAGAATGATAAGGATCCTCCCCACTTAGGTTCAATTCTCGCAAGTGACATGATGAAATTTGATCTAATTGTTTAGAGCCTTGTTGTTGAGAATGAATAGTCTCTCAAGGACCATAAACATGTATTATTCCTTATATGAAATAAAAATAATTTTTCCATATGCCAAAATAATAATAATAATAATAATAATAATATATATAATTTTAATATATTTATAAAATGAAATCATAAATATTAATAATTTGATTTTTAGATTTATAAAATGGTTTATGATTATAACTTATTTATATATCACTATAACTTATATATAATTATATAAAAATCATAATAGATTTATAAAGTTAAGTTATTCATGTTAATGATTTGATTTTTAAGTTTATAAATTTTGTTGTTGTAAGATGTAGTCTATTAACTTCAAAAATCAGAATATTACATCACACTTTTCCATAAATAATTCCAGTCTCTCGCAACAAATACCAAACCATAACCAAAATTGTACCCTTCAAAGGGATATAAGAGACAATTGGACATGAAAAAAACCAACATCAAACAAGCCTATACTAGAACATTGACCTATTTGGCCATATACATATTCAACTACAAAAAGAAATGCATAAACTCGATCCATCAAAAATTCAGGGGAGTTGTTCATAATTTGAGCCAATTACTAGGATAGGGTCAGTTGGGTCTGTTAAGGGTCTAGCAGATGTTGGAGGAATGCTGAGATGCTTTTCAATCCTCTCTAGTCTGTGATCCATCGTTTCCAACTTGCAATCATAATGTTTCATGTGTCCATGCATATGATCAAAGGTTTGTAGCAAGTCCCTCTTATACTCTTGGTTGTCCAACAACATGCACCCCAAGAGGAACTTCGTTTGCTAGTATAAATCTATTGTTTGCGTATATTAATAAGCTTTGCCTCATGTATTATCCATGCTCAGGATCCATCATGTCCATTCCACTGACACTTTAGGATGAGAAGGAATTTATTTGAGATGAGGCTTCCCCTTTAGACCTGGTCAATTCATCCTGCACATGCACATGAATATGCTCCTTGTATTTAACTGTAAATATTTCCACTCTATTATGTAAATGAGAGTTTCCTTTTCGAGCTCTCTTCTAATAGTAGGTCACCCCTCTCCTCACTCGACCTCTCTATCTTGGTATTGTGAATACCACCCCACAAATTTAGACTAAAAAATAAAAGTTATTTTGTGTTATGATAACTTCTCTCCCCCTACTCCACCTCACTTGTAAGTGGCCATATGCCACACGATACATGGTTGTAAGCTGGACAAAGGGGTACCTTGTTTATGAGGGAGAACAAAAATTGAATCCTCTTCCAAACTCTTTCCTCTACCAACATCCAAACACCAATTATCCACTACTTTGTTCAACCACCAGTTGCACCATCCTAGCTTCAAACCCTGATCCATAGAACAACGACACAACCTCCCCCCAACCCACACAACTTCAATAGGATAGGGCCACAACCTCCCCCTAGCCCATGTCGAAGGATGATAATTGTTATATATGTCAAAGTTAGGGGCATCCCACAGTGTTACACACCATCTTCCACCCAACAAATTTCCAAACCACACCCAACTCCACCAATACTTGGTAAGGATAACAACACCAGACCAACCACACCCATAGTAAAGAACAACACACACCCTATAAACTATAGAACAAACATGACTAAGCATAATCCCACAACAACTAATTACCACTGAAGAAATTCTAGTCCAACTTCCCTTCAGTCCCCACATCTTGCTGCACTTCCATCTTAATAAAGGATAAACAAATAAATGGAAATTCTAGGTTTCCCTCATAAACATGGCGAGGGGGGAGGGGGTCCCTTGAAAGGATTGGAGAAAGAATGAACAACCAATAGACACAATAGAAACATACCCAACTCCAAAATAGTAGTTATCTAAATGAGATGAAAGGAGGTTTTACTGCAGTTATCTGAACCGCTCAATAAATTGTCATTTGGTGTCCCACTCCCTCAACTGAAGACTAGATGGTTCATATTCCAAGTAAGTCACTTGCTCATAAGGAGGAGGAATTACCTGTCTTAACCCTCCCCCCCCACCAAATGCAAACACCATTCTTCCTTGACACAATAGTCTCAGGTGAGGACTATCGTCGCACTCTACAATTTTCCCAAGGTATGTTTATCCCTCTTCACTACAACGCCTCATCGTAATCTCATTCTGGCCTTCAAACCCAATTATCTCCAATGCTCTTAGGGTACGGATGTCCCACCTACGAATTATTACAAGCATGTATAACATTAATACCATTCTCCTTGCATGCATAGAGTCACTCCCCTCATTCCCAAGGTGTCCCTTCATCTGGCCCAAGGTTAGAGGCATTAATATCATTTGCATATTCATTACATATGGTGGGGGCGTGTTGTCATGTCCCCTTGCCTATTGGTCATGAGGAGCGGTGGCAACTCATTCGACTTGCCCTGGGGAGCGGTGGCTGCACAATACGTGGTTGTAATTTGGACAAAGGGGTACCCTGCCTATGAGGGCGAACACCAACTGACTCCTCTTGCAAACTCTTTCCTCTACCAACTTCCAAACACCAATTATTCATCACTTTGTTCAACCACCAACTGCACCATCCAGCTTCAAACCGTGATCCAGAGAACAACGACACAACCTCCACCCAACCCACATAACTTCAAGAGGATAGGGCCACAACCTCCTCCTAGCCCATGTTGAAGGATGATAATCGACATATCTGTCAAAGTTAGGGGCATCCCACAGTGTTACGCGCCATCTTCCACCCAACAAATTTCCAAACCACACCCAACTCCACCAATACTTGGTGAGGATAACAACACCAAACCAACCACACCCATAGCAAAGAACAAACATGACTAAGCATAATCCCACAACAACTAATTCCCACTGAAGAAATTCTAGGCCAACTTCCCTTCAGGCCCCACCTCTTGCTCCACTTCCATCTTTATAAAGGATAAATAAATAAATGGAAATTCTAGGTTTCCCTCATAAATATAACGAGGAGGGAGGGGGTTCCTTGAAAGGATTAAGAAAGAATGAACAACAAATAGACACAACCAAAAAAATACCCAACTCCGAAACAGTAGTTACCTGAATTAGATGAAAGGAGGCTTTACTGTGATTATCTGAACCGCTCAATAAATTGTCAATTGGTGTCCCACTCTCTCAACTGAAGACTAGATGGTTCACATTCCAGGTAAGTCACTTTTCTCATAGGGAGGAGGAATTACCACTCTTAACCCCCTCCCCCCCACCAAATGTAGACACCATTCTTCTTTGACACAACAGTCTTAGGTGAGGACTATCGCCACACTCTATAATATTCCCATGATCTGTTTATCCCTCATTCCCAAGTTGTCCCTTCATCTGGCCCAAGGTTGGAGGCGTTAATATCATTTGCATGCTCAATACATATGGCGGGGATGTGTTACCATATCCCCTTTCCTATTAGTCATGGGGAATGGTGGCAACTCAATCAACTCGCCCCCTCCCTAGCCCTTGCATCCGTCCCCATCCAAGGATTTTTAGGTTTATAAGTTTATATATAATTGATAATAAAACTATTTAATACCTTTTTATATATATATATATTAATTTCTTACAGTCAAATTTTAAAGTTGTCAAATTTGTAATAGGTAATTTAGATATATTTAAATGTGCATTTGGATAATAAAAAAATGGTAGTTGAGTTTTTTGAAATTTTTTAAATATTTATTAGTATAAATATATATATATATATATATATATATATATATATTATATATATATATATTATCCATTAACAAAAAATAAAGTCAAAAATCTTCAAAAAATAAAGAATTTAATATAATTTAAATTATAATATATGATATTTTTTTTCCTAAAAGAAGAGAAGAATTCCATGTGATCTAAATTATGATATTCCCATTTCATTTATATATGAGTAACAAGATCTATTTCTATAGGATCGTTTTTGAATTATGTTTTAAAAAAACTTAAATAGTCTAATTTTATCTCAAAATAAATATTTTTATATATGAGTAACGATAGAGGAAATTTTTAAAAAGATCTATTTCTATAGGATCGTTTTGATTATGTTTTAAAAAACTTAAATAGTCCAATTTTATCTAAAATAATATATTATCGTATATAAAATAAATAGCGATTTATAAATTAACAAAAAAAATCAAATTTCATCGTTTATATATATATATTTAAAAAAAAAAACAAAATAAAAATTTTTATGTGATTTGAATTATGTTATCTTCATATATACACATATTTATATATATGAGCCACATATTTTTAGAAATATTTTGAAGAGATGAATAGAAGAATTCCATGTGATCTAAATTATGATATCCCCATTTAATTTATATATGAGTAACATATTGAGAGATTTTTTTAAAGAGATCTATTTCTATAGGATCCTTTTTGAACCGTCTCCAAAAACTTAAATAGTGTAATTTTATCTATTTATTTCTAGTTAAAAGATAAATATTATCGTATTAAAATGAATAAGTAATATTTAAATTAACAAAAAAAATCAAATTTTCATCACTTTAAATATATATTTTTCCAAAAAAAGACCAGGAATATTTCATGTGATTTGAATTAGGTTATTTTCACATATATACAAATATTCTATGATGTGAATTATGTTATTTTCACATATATACATATTTATATATATGAGTCACATATTTATAGGAATATTATGAAGAGATGTATGATTATTTTTTAATTATATTCCAGAATACCCTAAATATTTTATTTTTTATTTATTTCAAAAATACATATTTTTTGGAAAAAAATATTTTATGTGATTTGAATTATGTTATCTTCACATATACACATATTTATATACATGAATAACATATTTATGGAAAGATTATGAAGAGATATATGATCATTTTTTAATTATATCCAAAAAAACCTTAAATATCGTATTTTTATTTATCTAAAAAAATACCTATATTTTTTTAGAGAAAAACATAAGCAATGTATTTAGTAATTAAAAATTTCTTTAGTGGTTTAGATTTCTCCTAGTTTTTATGTTATAAAAGTAATCTAAATAAAATATCTTATATTTCATATTTTTTACATTTCCATCATGTTGATGATGCTCGAACTGCCAACATGTCAGGGGATCTCCCCAGTAAGAAGTCTTAACTAGACCTCACATCATTTGGTGTAGGAGTCCCAGCAGTGGGTCATACGGTATCGCCTTGATCGCGGTTGCGCTGCAGAGGTAAGTAAGATGTCATTGTTGATAGCAAGGGTGTGACATGCGCAGTAAGCCAAGGAAGGTGCATGAATGGTTCTAACACACGTAAGGTGGAAAGAGTGGGCCCCTAGGAAACCTATGTAAACGCATAGCTTAGAAGGGAACACATGAGCAAAGATGCATCACGAACTAGAAGGAAAGCAAACCAACAATCCAAAGTGATTGTTAAACCAACAACACATCTCAGTAAGATTCATACATACATATACAGAAAGAGTCTAT
Source organism: Pinus taeda (assembly GCA_000404065.3). Taxonomy (NCBI): domain Eukaryota; kingdom Viridiplantae; phylum Streptophyta; class Pinopsida; order Pinales; family Pinaceae; genus Pinus; species Pinus taeda. The sequence continues at coordinate 134,804 of APFE031153194.1, read as the reverse complement.
ACATACATGCGTAAGCAAACATATACATATATCATTAGAGTAACCAAGTTAACTGAAATACAATAACAACATATGCATGAAACGTGTTGGCTTTATTATATTAAGAAGTGAAAGTTCCAATCATTACAGTACAACCATGACCAACCACTAGTCTTGATAACGGAATGTTACAGTCACTGTCACCTGCTCCTCCAAAGAGATGTACTAGTTCTGCACTATGGAGAAGTCAAGGCTCGTTACAATACTCTCCAAGCTTTCTCTGAGATACTCCTATTGGAATCTTGGCTACCCAAAAGCCTCTATAATGAGTTATGAGGTACTATAAATAGCAAAGGGTGGGGTGACCCTTAACATGCCCTTTGTGACTGTTCAGCTACCCTCGTGACTCTTCAACTATTATATGACTGTTACATTCAACTATCGACACTTGGACTTTCACTTTACAAGATGTTACATACAATCTACACATGTACCCATGTGAGACAAAATAAGCTCGAGCAAGCCATGCAAGACATCACTAAGACTCGGACAGTTGTGGGAAGGCCAACTCTTCAACATCCTTGTGATGATCAACGATGGTGAACTAATGCCAAGCTTGGTCCGTGATGGTGTCTGCGCGCTTAATGGTGACATCATGTTGAAAGCGAACTTTTGCCTCTGTTGCATCTGGGTACAATGATATGACTCCTCTATCCAACTCATCTGATAACGTGTGCATCATCGTCTTGAGTGCAGCTGAACCAGCAACATACTGATGCATAGTGTCTGCGCCGATCTTCAAGTGTGTGCTGGTGACTATGTGCATCAACTTGTCGAAATACATGTTCATCTCTCATCGGACTTGGTTCTTGTCTTCACCTTGGTGAGTGTGCCAATGGGTGGGATGGCATGCATGCGCATAATGACATCCATGCCCTTGGACACCCTTGCATGTGATTGACAACACTACTCACTAGTATTGTTTTGAGGCTTCTACGATTTGTATTTTGTGTAGAGTTTTCTTCCGAGATTATCACATCCATAATTATTTGTATCAATGTTTCGAGCCATCCATTGTGGCTCATCATCAGGATAGATCAAAAAATATATAAGCTAGATCTCGACAGAATGAATAAATAGAGGTGTGAGATGGTGATGGAGTGAGAAAGATGGTAGCCAACATGCCTTAGGTTAGGTTGATTGATAATTAATAAAACTTTATAATTATTACAGTTAGTATTTTTATAATAATAATTGAATTTTCATTAATTATCACATTGTTCTTATTAATTTATTTTTAGTTTCTTAGAAATATATAGAATCCTTGGAAAAAAATTAGTTTTTAAGAATATAACTATGATAGAATTAATTGAATCCGAGGTTGAAAAATAAATATTAATTAATTTAATTATACTTGTTTATTTCATTATAATTTTTTATTGAATATTATTAATGATATCGTCATTAGTTAATTAATAATTTTATTTTAATACTTAGTTTGTTTAGATTAATTTATTTAATTTTATTATTTTAGAATTTAATTAAAGAATGTTATTAGGATTTTATAATAGTAGATTTAATCCAATTTTCGATGGAATTAATAGAATTTAGATTTAAAAACCATATAGAATTTAAGTTAGATAATTTTAATCAATTTTCATTTAAATATGATTGTATTAAATTAATTTAATTTAGAATGTTATTAGGATTTCTATAGTATTAGTATTAAAAACATATAAGATTTTTAATTTTAGATACTTCTAATCAATTTTAATTTAAATGTGATTGTATTAAATTATATGTTGTGATTAATTGAGAGTGAGGTGTAGCCAGGGTTAGTGATTAAGTAATGGGAATATAATAATGAATTGTTATTAGTTAGTTAATAATATAATATATTTTTATTTTATTATTTTATTTTCTTATATATATATTACACAAAACGGTTATACTTTGTATTAAAAGAAAGTCAAAGCATGTTGGCCGGTTACATTCAGAGAGCCCAAGAACCAGTTGTCCTCAACAGATAGATAAACTAATACCGTGACCCTAATGTTCTAGATCTTCTTAACTCCATTAGACGAATCGATTTCCCGAATTTCCCCAAGCTTGTGGATACAGACAAACTGCTGAAGTTAAAGAGAGTAGAACATGAGAAACAGAATTAAGGGATTGGATCCCAATCTTCAATCCTGACTCTTATCCTAATGCCAACAAGAAGGAGGACAACTTTGTTAGCTTTTGCATCTGCTTCCTTATTATTTTGCCGAAGAATGTGGAAAAAGTTCACCTGAAGAAAGGAGCCAACTAGCTTTCTTATTCTGGTGACCACTCTTGCTAGCCGAAAGTCACGAGGGGATGTGTTATCCACGAGAATTCGAATCAAGGATTGGGAGTCACCAAGAATAATGGCTTTCTCAATACCAAGATCCTGTAAATGCTTTAGGCCCTGCAACAGGGCCATGGCCTCAGCTTGCATGTTGGTACTATGACCCAAACCCCAGGCATACCTGTTCTCTATGCTGCCATCTAGATTCCTGATGACACCTCCAGCCCCAGCAATCCCCGGATTGCCTTTGGCAGCCCCATCAAAAAACAATGAGGAGCGTGCATGCTTTTGGAGCCACATGTGGAATTCGCCCTCAACAAGCCTGATCTGCCAATCTTTCCTAATGTTGTACTATCTCTCATCATTAGAATACTGGAGACCAAGCTTGCTCCCCCGCGCCAGTTCTTGAGAACTTAGATTTTTATTCTCCAGCTTCTCAAACTTCTCACCAAGAGATTCCTTAAGCAGGCTATTGGTTTTTGACAAGACAAGCTTTCCCTTCTACGCTTTCTCTTGAAAAATTGTGTGGTTGTGCTCAATCCAGATGTGCCAGAAAATGAATTTCGGATAGGCCAGCCAGGCTGCCTTGAACCAATTGTTCTTGGGGAACTTCCCGGGATAGAGGTGAGCCAAATCGGCAAAGAATCCAGTAATAGAGTTGGGCAGAGTAACTGTGGATCCCCATGGGGAAATCGCTTCTACCTAAATACTTTTGGCAAACCTGCATTCTATCAACAAATGAGAGGCATTTTCCTTGTTTTCCAAGCAAAGGGCGCATCTGGAAGGGCCCAGGAAGCCTTTCTTCTTAAGCATGTCATCTATGAGAATGTTGTTGTGGCACAATAACCAGTTGAAGAAATTGATTTTTGGCACACACTTCTGCCTCCAAAGTCCTCTCCAAGTCGCAGGGCAGCAAGGAACATGGGGAATTTTTTTGAGTTGTGCATAACCTTGCGCAACTGTGTAAGAACCAGTTTGAGAGCCCCAACCTCTCTTATCATGTTTTCTGATATTAATCGGGCTCATTCCTTTCAGCTTAGTCAGCAGAAATGACCACTCCTGATCTAATGCAAACAGCATTTGAGGTTTCTTCCAGCCTGCCCACGCATTGTCCTTCTAATTATAAATATCCCACAACGTTTTGATGTCGTTGTTCAACATCCATCTTCGAAGCTCAGCGAGCTCTTAGACACCACCTAATGGTTCTTCGTTCATAATTTTATCTTTCCAGATATTGATGAGCTTGCCATTACCCGAGATCCAAAAGGAATGCTTTTGTATGAGGGGTAAGGCCTGCATGCAAAGCCTATGAATTTGAGAACCTTTAATGGTGGGGGTGAGATCATCCAAGCTTTGTAACCTCTAACCCCTGAAATATTTCTTCCATTGCACCTTTTGAGCCCAGCCCAGTTTCGGGGCTATTTGTCTCCACAGAATCTTAGCCCCCATAGCGATATTTTGTGTCCTCAGATCCTTGAAGTTCAGACCTCCTTCTAGCAGAGGCTTAGAAACTTTGTCCCAACTGACTAGTGGGATCTTCCTGTCATTTTTCTTGCTGCCCTTCCAAAAAAAACTTCAAATCCACTCCTCCATCTTCTTAAGAATGTTGGTGGGAGCCAACATGGCCGAGAATTGGAAGATAGGCAAGCTGGTCAGAACAGACTTAATAAGCATTGTCTTCCCAGCAAGATTCAGCCACGAGAAACTCCAAGACTGAATTTTATTCTTGAATTTCTCAACCATTGGGAGCCAATCTTTGCTAGAGTGACTCCTTTGGAAGATAGGAAGGCCCAAAATAGATGAAATAATTCCAACTAGCTGAGCCAACGAAGCCCAAACATCTGGATATTGAGGAGAGATCGTTGTTGGAGATATTCCAGCCATAGAAATGGCATTTCCCTTCATTTAGTTTGCTGCTCGAAGTACCATATAAGTCATCCAACACTTTCATGAATCTGGAGGCAGAGTATACAGAGGAAGCACCCAGAAAAAGAGAATCATCACCGAACAATGCATGATTAATATCCTTGACACCTCTAGCAATCCTAAGACCCATAATCTCTTGATCCACTTGACAATTTTCTAAATATAAACTTAGAACTAAAGCTTGCAAAACAAAAAGAAGAGGAGAAAGAGGGCAGCCCTGGCACAACCCTCTAGAGGCTTTAAAGAACTCGGTTGCTCTTCCATTCACCAAAGGGGCAATCCAGGGCTCAGAGATGCAAGCCCGGACCCATATAATAAACTCATGACCAAACCCAAACTTGTGCATCACCTCAAAGAGGAAATTGTAATGAACTTGATCAAATGCATTAGCTCGGTCCAACTTGACCACCATACCTTTTTCTTTCCGCTACAAACTAGAATAAATAGCCTCTTGCACGAGGATTATATTGTCCACGATTTGCCTACCCTGAATGAACCCCCCTTGATTTTCAGGTATAATGGAGGGCAAGAGGACCTTTAATCTGTTGGAAATCACCTTTGTTATGAGCTTGTAACCAATGTTGCATAGCGAAATTGGACGAAACCTGTTAAAAGTGTTGGCTCACTTCTCCTTTGGGATGAGGGCGAGAAAGGCAGAATTTGTGCTGCCTCCAAATTATGGCAGTTTTGAGATTTTAACACCATTCTATGCAGGTCCTTCTTCACTATTTGCCAACAAACTTGGATGAATTTAGCTGCAAAGCCATTCGGACCCGAAGCTTTGTCCGGCTCCATTTCATAGAGCGTAGCCTTTATTTCTTTTCTGGTAACTTTAGCTTCCAGCTAATGATTCATACTTAAAGAGATCTTGGAGGGATAACATCCAAGAACCTTGTGTCCTGACTCATAACATCAACTTCACTGTAAAGTTTCTCAAAATGGGAGAAGGCAGCCCCTTTGATACTTGTGAAATCCTTGTGGGTAACGAGATCTTCCTTCCTTTCAGATATTGTGTTAAAGGACCTTCTAGCTTGGGCTTGCTTGTGGAAGAAGGAGGTATTCCTGTCTCCCACTTTCAACCAAAGACTACGGGATTTCTGTCTCCAATATTCTTCCTCTTGCAAGCAAGCTTTGTAGAATTTTTGCTGCATTTTTCCTTCTTTGGCTATAGAATCCTTCGAGGGGTCCTCCTCTTCCATCTGTAGTTGGTGCTTCTCGAGGGATGCATGGGCCATCTTCCTTTCATCAGCCGGATTGGGAAGAGATTTAGCCCAACTCTTCAGAACAACCTTTACTCTTCTTAATTTTTCCTCCCATACAAAGAAAGGAGACCCTGTGATGAGCCGATTCTAGCTTTCTTTAACCTTATCCATAAAGTTTGAGTGTTGAATCCATAAAGGACTAAATCGAAAAGGTATGGGTCCAAAATTTCTGTGTGCTGAGAGCTCCAACCTTATGGGTTTATGATCCGAAATGATGCATGACAGAATGAGCATCCTAGCATCTAAACCAAGGAGAAGATAAAAACTTTGAACAAGGAATCTATCTAATCGTGCAGCAATATGGCCAGGACCCATTCTTTTATTTTACCAAGTATACTTACCTTTCAAGGGCTTGATGTCGAGCAAATCCCAATCTTGCATGATGTCCTCCACCCATTCCCTCGTTGGATCCCTTATTATTTTGCCACCTGTCTTCTCAGAAGAGCTTAAAGTTATATTCAGATCCCCTGCAATGAAAATATTTCCCAAAGTTTCTTCCACAACCATGAGTTTGATTGAGTCCCAACGCTGCTTCTTTTCCCCTACATTTACCAGTACATAAACATTAAAAAGGCTAAAGGTCTCCCTTGTTTCTCGGCTTATGAATTGCATAAGCTGCCAACGAGTATTTTGCTTTCCATTGACCAATTCCAACTTGGCTTCATCCCAGAGAGCTCCTAGCCCTCCCGATGCTCCTTGGGCTGAGACAGGTTGCCCTACACTTTTCCTCCAAAGATTCTTGCTTACTTGGAGGAAGATCTTCTCCTCCAACTTAGTCTCCTGGATCGGTAGGATATCTAGGGCTTCTATCCTAATCAAGCTTTGCATAGCTTCTTCTTTTTGCTTGCTCCCCAACCCCCTGCAATTCCAGGAGACAATATTCATTATTTACCTTTTTGAGATTGGGTGGCCCCTTTGGAGCCCTGTCCCTGACTTCTCGTAATCTTTGGTGTTTTTGCTAGAAGCTTCTCCAACGTTGGTTGACTGCCTTGGAGCTTGTCTTTATATATTTCTCGCTCTCTTTTTTCCTGGTGAGACTTCTCTCCTCTTCCATCTCTGTAGCCTTTCCCTTAGGGCTTACTGCTGTAGTCTCACCTTGCCGGGAGTTTTCGAGGGAATCTTTCTCATTTTCCTCCTTTTGTTCTTGTTCTGTTTCTTGCACTTCAATTGAGGCTGAGGAAAGGGGGGCGAACGCATTCTCTTGTGCCTTTGGATGATGTCCTTGGCCACTAAAAGAAGGTTGCTGCCCTTTTCCCTTTGTAGCTCCAGGAGGGTTTGAGGGTTTGGGGTTAGCCCTTGATCTTTTGACCTGCTTCCATCCTTCTTCCTTACCTTGCTCCACCTCTTCATTTTTGGTACACTTCTTGGCAAAGTGTCCATATTCCTGACACTTGCGGCACTTGAAAGGAAGCTGCTCGTAGTCAAGTTTTTGCACATGAGTCCAACTCCCTACATTTATCTTTATAGCCTCCGGCAACCCCACTTCTATATCCACTTCGACACAGATCCTAGCGTCATCATATTGATCCTTAGTACTTGCTCGATCTATGAATTTGCCCAGCGCGTTGCCTATATGTTGGAGGGAATCCTAGTTCCAGCAATGTACAGGAAGATTCAGAAGTCTTACCCAAACTGGAACTGTTGACAAAACATCTTCAGCTGGATCAAAGTCGGGAGTCCATCTGTTCAAATAGAGACCTTGAGGGCCCATTCCTGAAGATTAGATCCTTGTCTTCTTTTGAAATAAACTCAAACAGAAAATAGCCTCGCCCTAGAAAATACGAGGTGACACTTTGCTTGAGTAATGGTCTCCAGTTCCTGCAAATCCAGGCTTCTGTGGCTTTGGGATAAGACCAAAGGCCAGTGAACTGTCCTACCAGGGCCCTCTCCGCCATTGAAAAAGCTACCTTGATCGGCCCCTCCGGAGGAAGGGAGACCTCTAGTATATTTTCTAGCTTTTTTACAAACTTCGAAGCAATCGATTTTTTATTGGCTGACATTGAAGCCAGAAGGGTCTTGAACGCGGCATCTTCAGTAGTAGGGGAGGACGGTGGGAAGAAGGGGGAGCCTGGGACGAGCCCAACTCATCCATGGCAGAGGAGGCGCAACCCTAACGTGGCCAACCAACCCGTGAGTGCATGCAGCAGGTTACAGAGCTTGAGGAGGCAGAAGTTTTTGGGATGAGGAGCCTCAGTGTTCACCCAAAGAGAACTCATCTAGAAGTGTAATATTTCAGTTTTATTGTTAAGAGAAGAATAACAATTAATAATTTTATTGTAATAATTGAATTTTTATTATTAGATTGATTTTAATTTAATTGTATTATTTTTAGAATTTAATTAAGAATGTTATTAGGATGATCGGGAGAAGGATGGCATCCACTGCTTGTGTTGTAGAACACAATGAAGTTCCCAAATATGGCACCACATTTATTGTCAGTTGCCCTGCGCCTTTGCCTTTCTTCCATGGTGCCAAGCTCGGTTCTACCCTGCGTGTAGATTTGGCCAGATCACACCTGGTTTCCATGACTGCAACGCAGCCTCCCAAAGCCAAATATGGAATGAACGAATTTGGGCTTGGGAGGGCCTTTGCGGGAGCTAGGGTTCCGGCTACAGCAAAAGCAGGAGAGGGCGCAGCAACTCAAACCAAGCCCAGGAACAAAGGTAAGGGGCGGCTCAGTCAAGCGAGAGGGAGGATTGATGTCAACACCGGCGTGGATTTGGCGGATCTGAATAGGCCCAGGGCCAAAGGAAAAGAGGGATTAATGGACAAAGTGGTGAATGGGGTGACCTGGGATCTCCATGACCTCCATTATGGCATCTACCCAACAGAGCAACCGGTGCAACTCGGCCAGAACCAGATTTCTCCCATTCCTGGTGTTTACAGTCGCTGATGAAAAGCACTGGGAATACAAAGTTGTGCGGCGAATCTAAGGAGAATGGGCAAATTTTCACTTAGATAGAACCAGAACCTGAATCATTGGTAAACCCTCTTCCCTTTCAAGTTTTTATTAAAACCCCTTACGGGAGGACACATCTGGCTTGGGTGCAGGTTACCAAAACTGTACATTATTTGAAGCATAGCATCTTCCAGCATACTGGTTATCCTACAGGATCACAAGTTTTGATCTTTGAAGGCAGAGTACTACAAGACTACAAACCTCTTATGGTCTACAAAATTTTACCTGAGTCTACCATCACTCTCAATCTGAGGCTGAGGGGAGGCGCGGCAGACCAACGCAAAACAAATCTTCCAGGCAGTGGCATAGGATGCAACACAACAAAATCCCAGTAACGCATCAAAAGCAAAAATGCGAAGGGTTATCTTTCAAGAACATTCTTGAAGGAAAGAAAATAATAACAACATCAACAAAGCACGCTGGCATAGAACCTGCCCCATACATTGTGGATCAACTAAGTTTCACCCCAAAACTAAATACGAATATTCCAGAAACAGATGAGTACTGTTCTACAATGGAAAAACAAGCGATAATATGCAGATTCAACTGTTTTTGGCCCAAATCTATGGACCTTTTCCATTGGATCTTCAGAACCTGGACTAATTCATGTTTGGGTTCGCCTTCACAACCTACCACTACATTTTTTGAGCCATCTGGGCCTGTCTGGTATAGGTAACACCATTGGGCGTTTCATTAAAATAGACACAAAAAGAACGGAGGAAGGAATTTACACATTTGCACGCATTTGTGTGGAAGTAGATCTTAGCAAAGGATTGCCAAACCAAATTCAGCTCAAGTATAAATAGGGGTGCTGGACACATATACTAGATTACGAAAACACTGCATTCAGATGCAGAATTTGCCTCCAAATAGGACGTCTTCAAAATACGTGCCCAGAAGCTAAAAAAGATGTGTGTAGGAAGAAGAAAGTAGGAAAATAGCCCAAGGGATGGCAATTCCCCCCACCAAACCCTGATGTCCCTGATGTGGAGGAAGAAGAGGAAAAGGAACACCCCATTCCCAAAGAGAACAACTCGACATTCAAGGAACCAAAAACAGAGGAATTTGCATCGCATGATCTAATGGACACTTTGCCGGGGAAGATCCTAGACACAATGGATACCAACGGTGCTAAAAGACATCATACTTCAGATCACTCAGATTCAGACAAGGAAAATCCTCGCCCTGTGGAGGACACTTCTCTAGCACTTGTTTCATCCTTGCCGACTTAAGGGGAGTGGCGAAAGGTTGAGAAGAAAAAGGGGAGAAAAGTTTAATTTCTCCCCAATTGTACATTATTTTCTTTTTGTTTATTTGTGTCTTTTGAACAGCAGTCTTTGACTTGCTTTTGGATATGCACTTCAGCATCTACAAAATGTAATTTTGTTATTATTAATAAAATTACGATTTTTCCTAGGGAAAAAATAATGTTATTACAATTTCTGTAATATTAGCATGTAATCTAATATTCAATGGAATTTAATATATTTTAGATTAGAGAAATATAAAATTTAATTTTAGATAATTGTATCAATATTAATTTAAATATGATTGATAAAATTATATACCCCAGTCTCATTAATCCAAATATAATTTATACAATCATATTTAAATTAAAATTGATTAGATTATCTAAATTTTAAATTTTATATATTTCTAAATTTTAAAATCTTTAAATTCCATCAGGGAAATTATATTAAACACTTAATTACAGCAAATCCTAATAACATTTTATTAAATTCTAAAAATATAAATTAAACTAAAATTCAATCTAATAATAAAAATACAATTATTACAATAAAACTATTAATTATTAATTAACTAATGACAATATCATTAATTATAGCCCACAGGGCTTTGGATTGACAGTGAATGGGTGCACTGTTAAGGCACTCCTTGCGATAGGTCACTGGTTCAAATCCCCCGTGGGTGCTTACCTACCAAAAAAAACAATATCATTAATTATATTCCCATTACTTAATCACTAAACCTGATTGCACCTCACTCTCGATTAATCACAACATATAATTTAATACAATCAAATTTAAAAATAAAATTGATTAGAAGTATTTAAAATTAAAAAACTTATATGTTTTTAATACTAATATTATGAATCCTAATAAATTTTGAATTAAATTAATTTGATCAATCAATTTAATGAAATTGATTAAAATTATCTAAATTTAAATTCTATATGTTTTTAAATCTATAAGTCTATTATTCTAAATAGGAATCTAATAACTTCTTAATTAACTTCTAAAATAATAAATTTAAAATTAAAATCAATCTAAAACACTCAAGTATTGGATAAAATTATTATTATTAATTTACTTGATATTATATTAATAATATCCTAATATTTAAGAAATCAACAAAGTATATTAATATTAATTAATATTATTTTCAATTTCTAAGTCAATTAATTCTATCATAGTTATATTCTAAAAACTAATTTTTTTTCAAGGATTCTATATATTTCTAAGAAACTAAAAATAAATTAATAAGAACAATGTGATAATTAATTAAAATTCAACTATTATTATAAAAGTACAAACTGTAATAATTATAAAGTTTTATTAATTATCAATTAACCTAACCTAAGGCATATCTGCTACCATCTTTCTCACTCCATCACCATCTCACACCTCTATTTATTCATTCTGTTGAGATCTAGCTTATATATTTTTTGATCTATCCTGATGATGAGCCACAGTGGATGGCTCGAAACGTCGATACAAATAATTATGGATGCAATAATCCCGGAAGAAAACTCTACACAAAACACTACTCACCCTGTCTGTTATGTGCCAATTGTTGCGCTAGGTCTAAAAGCTGTATGGGTGTAGTTTCATCAATTTGTGCATGTTGCACCTCCTGTTGTACTTGTTCCTGGTGCAACTCCTTCTCTTGTCTGTGCAGCTCTTGTTCTTCCTTGAGTTGTCGCTTCAGCAACTGCAACTCCTTCTCTGTTTCTCTCTCTACCTCCGCACGATCCTCTTGTCACATTGTCACCTCATAGCCTCAATCTCCAAAGTTGCTTTCATCAAGAGTGGATCTGCTTGAACTTGCAACCTTGATCTGCCTTTGCGCTGTCAACAACCTTCCTCTTGCATTTGTCGCACGCAGGTGTGCTACCTTCTACTGCTGCTGATGGTGCTACTCTTTGTGATGTCACTGCCATTTCATCTTGATGTCCTTGTCCATGAAAAACTTGATGTCTTCATAGACCTGCAAGTTCATAGACACTTGATCGACTAAATCCCCCGTTGTGCTCTCAACGGTGTCTTTGACTCTGCTCTCCTGGAAGCCATTGTACCTGTGCTACTGAGAGGCAAACGAACACTTGTAATAGTTGGAGACATATCAACACTCATAGCAAGCAATCTATTAGTTGAAAACTAAAACAAACTAGAGGATTGACATGCAACATGCCTGTGTGACTGATTGTGAAGATTACCCAATTTTCACCGGGAGGTTGGGAGACTGACTACAAAAACTGCGTAAGGCACAGTCTGGGTTGTCGGGAGGCTGATTGACTACTGGAACTGCACAATGCACAGTCCAACCTGGCTCGCTGAGGACTAAAACTACGCAATGAGCAATTTCAGCCAACAGTGACATGCAAACCAGCAAACTGCATTGCACAATTTCTGGAGGGAAGATAGAGCCTTCACTTCTAGAAGTTCCCAATGTTAGCCGGGCAAGGCAAGGTCTAGGATAAGGCAATCCAGACCCACCAACGGACGGCTAAAAAAGTGAGAAGTCTGAATGCATGGTGATACTAAGTGTAAACAAGAGTGAATGATCATGCATGAAAACAGTAAGTGCGGGATTTAGAAAACAGAAAAACATACATGTGTGTGAAGCGGGTCACTGCAACGGCGATCGTCAGTGTAAAAACAATGTCATGCATGCGACAACATACAGATGCAAATGAAAAACTAAAACGGTGCTTCTACAAGCTAACATACATCAAAATGACAACAAGCTCTCATTGAAATCAAGCAGACAACACTTACACAAAGCAAAACACAAAAAGCGACAAAAACGCAGTGCAAGACATGAGAAGCAAACTTACCTCAAAATAGCTAAGCTGAAAGTGGCGAAGACTCCTTGATGCAATGTGGAATGTTAGAGCTGCAAGATCAATGTGAGGAATGAGCTCTGTAGTGTCCAGTTCATAAGTTTTGATAAGATTGAGGTTATGATGCATATGCCACAAATCTAGTAGAAAGCAACACTTGGTGAGAGGTTTCTAAAACATCTATGCATGTAACCTCCATCTGCTAAAAATAGATCCCTCAGATCTAGGGATGCCTTTGCATGTTACCTTTTGTTATTTCAGGAAAAGCAGCCCATGCTTGCAAATCAGTTTTGCTCAGTCCCGAAGGGAACCAATCAACTTGAAGGCACATGCATTGGTCTGCGAGCCTGGGATGAAAATTTTCATAGTTCCTGAGTTGAGTTGGGCTCGTTGTCCTAGAGAGATTGCACAATTTCTGGGGTCAGCAGGTGACTGTTGCCTAGAATTGCGCAATTTATGGGTTGAGCTGCAGTGCTGGGTTAGATTGCGCAGTGTTCTCAAGGAAGCTTGTCTAACTGTTCTGCGCAATTTCTGAGCCCAGCAGGCTGCCCAACAAATTTGTGCAATTTATGGACGGAAGACTGGTTCCCCTCCAGAATTGTGCAATTTTTGGAGGGAAGGTTGGTTCCCCTCCAGAATTGTACAATTTTCTGAGGGAACTGCTCAACCAACAAATAACTGAAGTTCAGAATGGTAGCCTGTGAAGGGAGTGAAGCAAACTGACATGCACACGCTGGCAAGCCACTGAAAAACCAATGAATCTTATGTACTTGATAGTGCAAGACATGCTGCTAAGGATGGTTGGTATGGAGGCTCCAAAACGAAGCTAAGGCAAAATTTTGGAGGGTTTTGTAGTCACTACAACACTTGGCGACACACTGGTAGAACTCCAGTTCTCTTAATGGACCTTGTTCATGAAAATCAATTCTAGCACCTCTGGAAGTATTGTTCAGTTCTTTGTTCGTCTTGGTTTCCACACTCGCTTGATTCTAAGATGTGGCATCTGCCAAGCTCTTGGTCGGTTGGCACACATTCTAAGCGAAGCCAACACAATTGTTTCGATTGGGATGAGGGGTATATTGGTGCACAAGCCATATGATTGTCAAAGTTATAGTTTCATCTCTAGTCTCGCTCTGCTACAAGCTAGCCTAAATAGTACCCCGATGGAGTCACGCAGGAACACAAGCATTGCTCTGCTGCCAGTGAGCCTAGTCAATACCCCAACGGAGTTACTTGCATCATCTCTCTACGCAGGAAGCATTTCTCTTCTTTCGCCTTATTCATTTTTCATTTTTTTCAAATTTTTTCATTTTCATAGCTGTGCATAGCACTTATTCATTTCAGGGGCGGAAGAGGGATCCCTACTTATTAAGAGCATAAGAGGTTTTTCCTTTAGAGAAATATTTTATATATACCTCTAACGTGCTTGTTAAGGTTTTCCCCCTCACCTTACTCTACTTGACTGAGCTGAAAAGGATGAACCCAAAAACAACCAACTAGAGTAGGTGACACTAGTTAGTGTGCAAGCATTGTGTTTTCACCAAGGTTCACTTCGAACAGTACGTATTTTCCATTGATGTATCATGGACTGAAGACAACAAGTTCTTCATACAAAGATGACATATAACCAAGTATTGGTAACTGCACAAGTCCTCTTTTACTTTACCCAGCTTGTTTCAAGAGTCACACACAGTTTCATGTGAAACTAACCTACGGACATAAACAAGCAAACAAACGACAAAACAAAGCAAAAGGAAAAGCAATTTTGCAAGCAAAGTGAGTAAGCAAGCAAGCAGGCAAACAAACAAACATGCAAAGTAAGAAGCAAACATGCATGCAAGCAAAAAAATCAAAAGCAAACATTATTCCTACTCCTAAGCTAATGGTGCATGGGTCTGCTTATGTAAAGTGATACTTTCAATGTAGCCACCAGCGCATTGGTCGAACCACATTGGTGAAGGCATGGTTCATGAACAACACAACAGTCCGAACCAGCAAACATGAAATATATAACAATGAAGACAAACAAACTCCGAGCTTAAGTGCGTCCACAGAAAAGAAGTGAATGAAAGCACATGACATGTACTTTGTGGACTTGTCATGGTGTTATGCTATACTGCGTGCAGATGTTAAGCATACACATTTTCTTGACTGTGACATGCAAGCAAACGTGAGAAAGGTAGACCACATACGTTGCGCAAGTGCGCATGTGGTGTTATATTCCTCTAATGCATGAGCAATGTGATCGTGTAGTTCGAGTGGAGGAAGCAAAATCTGAGTGTTAGATTGATATTCAGTGCATACAAATGAGTGATGAGGAGCCTTAGGTGTTTGAACAATTTTCCAATCGAAAGTGAAACCAACCTCAGGACAGTGAGGGCCTTACATAACCATTAGCTCGGGCTGAAGTGCCTCTATAGTCTGTGAGGTTTTGACTTCGCCAACAGATATATCATCATATACCAATGTCTTAGACAGATTAACAATGATTGAATCAACATCGTGATTGAATGAAGAAGTAGAGAGATCACGAAAGCCAAGATAAAAAAAAAAATTAGCATGTTTGTTGGCATCCTCATGATTTGATGAATCACACAGAGGGGTAGATGACAATCAAGAATGTTCACCCTCTATGTTTCTGGACAAAGTAGATAAAAAAAAATCAAGTGGATCTTCAATGAATGATTTGTCTTCTTCGTTATCAGATGATGGACTGTCATTCGGTGCGTTCTGCAAATGATCAACAATGGGCACATCCGTAGACGGGGATACACATGCAAAATCAGGGATGGTAGAATCACCAAAGATGTCAGGAAAAATGGAGGAGGCGCAGGCAGAAGGGAATCATCCTTCACCACGGGTTGATGCTCAAGCTCCCATTCATACTCTTCATGAATGACAGCGCAGGCTGGTTGTGCAACACTAACTCCGTCGATATCTTGATCCTTGTTCACAACAGGTGTAAAGTCCAGAATGGAACAACACAAGACAATGCAATCCAGAGGATCAACAGATCACGAAGACATAGGTTGAGGTAAGACATGCATGTGACAACCCATGGGCTTCTCAACCAAGTCTGCATGAAAATTGAGAGAAGTGATGTTGGGAGAATGTGACAGTTGAACGAATGTGTGTGCATGTTCTCCCACATCACTCTGTGGTGGTGGAGCTGTTTGATGAGGGGACGACGAACAGTCACTTGTGACAGCGACCGTGTCTGTCAATGATTGTGCAATTCCATCATCGAAGTATGCTGAACGGGGATTGAGCTTGAACTTTTTCTTGGGATTGATAGATTTGGTAAGATAATATTCAAATTTGTCCATGAAATACTGGAATTTCATCTGACTTTACGGAGCTTGAAACTGCAATAACGGAAGCGCTCCCACAAATCCTGAGGCGATTCTCGAGGAGTCTTCTGTTGTTTTAATAGTTTTTTGTCAAGACGTTTCTAGATCAAAATGATGGAAAGTAGATTCAATGAGATCACAGAACTGCTCAAGTGAGTGCACACTGCATGGTGGCAGACTCCAACACCACCGTCGTGGGTATTCGCGAAGTGGTGTATGCAAGCAGCACGTTGGCCTCTTCTGCATAAAACTTGTCTACAAGGAATGCATAGAAGTCTTCTAAGTACTCAGGCCATGCTACTTCACCTTCACTATCATATGTGAATTCCGACAAGAGATCACAAAACTCCCTCGTGATGTCGAGAGGTTTGGCATGCGAAAAACATCATGGAGGGACGAGTCTGATAGTGTCCATGACAGATGTGCGAAAATTCAAAACAGGATGTAAGGGCTCAACTTGTCATCTGACCCTCCTTCTAACGCCAAAACTGTTGACGTTGTTGGACCCTCCAACATGTCAGGGGATCTACTCAGTAAGAAGTCCCAACTAGACCTCAGGTCGTTTGGTGTAGGAGTCTCAACAGTGGGTCTTATGGTATCGCCTTGACCGCAGTTGCGCGCAGAGGTAAGTAAGATGTTCTTGTTGGTAGCAAAGGTGCGACATGCACAACAAGCCAAGGAAGGTGCATGAATGGTTCTAACACACGGAAGGTGGAATGAGTTGAGTAACATGCAACTTGGAAGGGAACACACGAGCAAAGATGCATCACGAACTAGAAGGCAGGCAAACCAACAATCCAAAGTGATTGTTAAACCAACAACACATCTCAGTAAGATTCATACATACATATACAGAAAGAGTCTATACATACATGTGTAAGCAAACAAATACATATATCATTAGAGTAACCAAGTTAACTGAAATACAATAACAACATATGCATGAAACATGATGGATTTGTTATATTAAGAAGTGAAAGTTCCAATCATACAATACAACCATGACCAACCACTAGTCCCGATAATGGAATGTTATAGTCATTGCTACCTGCTCCTCCAAATAGATGTACTAGCTATGCACTGTGGAGAAGTCAAGGCTCGTACAATACTCTCCAAGCTTTCTCTAAGATACTCCTATCAGAAGCTTGGCTGCCCAAAAGCCTCTACAATGAGTTATGAGGTACTATAAATAGAAAAGGTTGGGGTGACCCTTGACATCCCCTTTGTGACTGTTCACCTACCCTCACGACTCTTCAACTACTCTATGACTGTTACATTCAACTATCGACACTTGGAATTTCACTTTACAATATGTTACATACAATCTGCACATGTACTCATGTGAGACAAAATAGGCTTGATCAAGCCATGCAAGACATCACTAAGACTTGGACAGTTGTGGGAAGACCAACTCTTCTACATCCTTGCGATGATCGACGATGGCGAACTAATGCCAAGCTTGTTCGTCTATGATGGTGTTCGCACGCTCAATGGTGACATCGTGTTGAAAGCAAACTCTTGCCTCCATTGCATCCGAGTACACTGATATGACTCCTTTGTCCAACTCGTCTAATAATGTGCGCATCATTGTCTTGAGTGCAGCTGGACCAGCAACATACTGATGCATAATGTCTACGCTAATATTCAAGTGTGTGTTGGTGACTTTGCACATCAACTTGTCGAAATACATGTTTAGCTCCCATTGGACTTGGTTCTTGTCTTTGCCTCAGTGAGTGTGCCAATGGGTGGGGCCGCATACATGCACATAACGACATCCATGCTCCTGAACACCCTTGCATGTGATCAATAGCACTGCTCACCCTGCCTGCTCCGTACTAGTTGTTGGGCTAGGTCTATAACCTGGATGGGAGTAGTTTCATCAATATGTGCATGTTGCACATCCTGCTAAACCTGTTCCTGCTGAAACTCCTTCTCTCGTCTGTGCAACTCCTGTTCTTCCTTGAGTTGTCGCTTCAGCATCTGCAAATCCTCTATTTCTCTCTCTACCTTCGCGCGATCCTCTTGTCGTGTTGTCACCTCATAGCGTCAATCTCCAAAGCTACTTTCATCATGAGTGGATCTTCTTGAACTTGCAACCTTGCTCCGCCTATGCACTGTCAACAACCTTCCTCTTCCATTTATCGCACGCAAGTGTGCTACCTTATGATGTAGTTGATGGTGCTACTCATTATGATGTCGTTGCGATTTCATCTTGATATCCTTGTCCATGGACAACTTGATGTCTTCATAGGCAGGCAAGTTCATAGACACTTGATCGACTACATCCCCAATTGTGCTCTGAACGGTGTCTTTGACTCTGCTCTCCTGGAAGCCATTGTACCTATGCTGCTAAGAGGCAGATGAACACCTATGATACCTAGATACATAACAAAACTCAGCAAGAAATTTGCCAGTTGAAAACCAAAACAAACCGGAGGACTGACATGCAACATACTTGTGTGACTGATTGTGAATATTGTGCAATTTTCAATGGGAGGCTGGGAGACTGACTGCAAAAAATGCGCAAGGCATAGTCCAGGCTATTGGGAGGTTGATTGACTGCTGGAATTGCGCAATGCATAGTCCAGCCCGGCCTGCTGAGGACTAAAACTACGCAATGCATAATTTTAGTCAGCAGTGACATGCAAACTGCATTGCGCAGTTTCTGGGGCCAACAAGGTACTGCCTCCCATAATTGCACAATGCAAGCCTGGAGGTTAGTGCTTGGAAAAAATTGTGCAATTTCTGGAGGGAAGGCAAAGCCTTCACTTCTAGAAATGCTCAATGCTAGCTGGGTAAGGCAAGGTCCAAGCTAAGGCAGCCCAGACTCGCCGACAGGTGACTGAAAACATGAGAATTCTGAACGCATGGTGATACTGAGTGTAAACAAGATTGAATGATCATGCATGCAAACAGTGAGTGCAAGATTCAAAAAACGAAAAAACATGCATGTGTGGGAAGCGGGTCACCGCAACGACGACCCTCGGTGAAAAAACAGTGTCATGCATGCAACAACAGTGAGATGTAAATGAAAACTGAAATGGTGATTCTACAAGCTAACATACATCAAAACAACAACAAGCGCTCATTAAAATAAAGAAGACAACGCTTACACAAAGCGAAACACAAAAAATGACAGAAATGTAACACAAGACATGAGAAGCAGACTTACCCTGAAACAACTAAGTTGAAACCCTGAAACAGCTAAGTTGAAAGTGCCGAAGACTCCTGGATGCGATGTGGGATGTCAGAGCTGCAAGATCAATGCTATGACGCGCATGCCACAAATCTAGGAAAAAGCGACACTTGGTGAGAGGTCTCTAAAACGATCTATGTATGTAACCTCCAGCTTCTAAAAATAGATCTCTGAAATCTAGGGATGCCTTTGCATGCTACCGTTTGCTATTTTGGGAAAAGCAACCCATGCATGAAAATCAGTTTTGCTCGGTCCCAGAGGGAACCGGTCAACTTGAAGGCACATGCATCGGTCTGCGAGCTGAGATGAAAATTTGCGCAGTTCCTGAGTTGAGTTGGGCTGGCTGTCCCAGACGGATTGCAATTTCTGGGGTCAGTGGGTGAATGTTGCCCAAAAATGAGCAATTTTTGGGCTGAGCTGTAGTGCTGGGTCAGATTGCGTAGTTTTCTCAAGGAATCCTGTGTGACTATTCTGCACAATTTCTGAGCCCAACAGGCTGCCCAACAGATTTTCGCAACTTCTGGAGGGAAGGTTGGTTCCCCTCCAGAATTGTGCAATTTTCTGAGGGAACTGCTTAGCCAACAAATAGCTTAAGTCCGGAATGGCAAGCTGTGAAGGGAGTGAAACTGACATGCATAGGCTGGCAAACCACTAAAAAACCAATGAAGCCTATGTACTTGATAGTTTAAGACATACTGCTAAGGATGGTTGGTAAGAAGGCTCCAAAACGAAGCTAAGGCAAAATTTTGGAGGGCGTTGTAGTCACTACAACACATCATTATTGAGTTATTTATGGTCATGTTACGATGAGTTGCCATAAACCTAAGGAAGTAGTTATAAATAGATTCTTATAAATTAAAGTTGGATAACTGTTATTGTATTATATTTTATTTGAAATTCATAGTGATTTGTAATGATTTTAAGTCTAGAGTAATAGTTAATTTGAAGTAATATTATTGCGAATTTAAGTATTGCAAAATCTTATATTTGACAATGTCTCATAAAAATCATTTTCCATACTAAATTATAAAATAAATTTAAATATACTAAGGAAATGTTCTTGGAAATATTTCAACTCGACATAACATCAACCATTAATCTAATAACTCCCCAATTAATAATCCACTAACCAATACATTATCTAACCATTGATGCACTAGCTTGCAAACCCCCTAACCATTAATCAACCAACTAATTAACATGCCTAGATCACTAATACATTAATTGCCTAGCTATTATAGTTGATTATAGTTAAACATGCTAGACTATGTGTGAAAATATGTAACTAGGTTCGGTCTTCATAATGACAT
This sequence comes from Pinus taeda, assembly GCA_000404065.3. Classification (NCBI taxonomy): domain Eukaryota; kingdom Viridiplantae; phylum Streptophyta; class Pinopsida; order Pinales; family Pinaceae; genus Pinus; species Pinus taeda. The sequence continues at coordinate 114,409 of APFE031153194.1, read as the reverse complement.
ATGTAATCATGATTTTATGTATTTGATGTAATGAGAAAACTAAATTTGTTATTATTGTTTTGAGGCACGGGTTTCATGCTCAAAGAAATTTATTTTATAGGTCAAGCTCCCATTGAGAGATTTTAGGGCTTATGAGTCGTTATCATGTATGAATGACCCATTTAGGCATGTTACATACAATAAGAAAACTTATTTGAGTCAAAGTCAAGTCAAAAGACCCTCCAACACCTAGTCAAAGTGCTACAAGCAAGTTAGCCTTCAAAAGAAGCAATCTACCTACACAAGATAATATGTCAGCCTAGGATGAAGAGAAGTCGACCTAAAAGCATGGAAGAGAAGCCTATATATAGGAGGACTCGATCTCACTCAAGAATTCATTCATTAAGCTCACAATTCAAGAAAATAAGTGTGAATAGGAAGCCTATTGGAAAAGCGAAGAAGAAGAAAGAGAACACCTAGAAGTTTGGATTTGTTTTGGGGTATTTTTGTACACACATGCGAGGATACTAGGGTTTATCTCACTGCAAAAAATACGAAGTACAATCATCCCAAGGAAGCCAAAACGAGACAAGGAAAGAGTTTATCTTGAAGGTCGAAGTCACAAGGAGGCTAGCTCAGTCCAAGTGAATGAGAAGAAGGGCCAAAGGTGCCCTAATCTTGTCACACATGTGAAAAGTATAGTCAACTATAGGAGACCAAGAATTGTAGGAAGGAAGGCCGAAAGATTTCAGACTAGGGTTGTAGGGCCGAGAGTTAAAGAAGAAGGAGAAATTGCAGCGACATCAAGAAGAAATTGTATTTGACTTGAAGCAAGGTTTGACTTGGTCTTGGAGGAGTTTTTGGTCAAGGGTCTAGGTCTTGGAATTCAAAGTTCAAGTAGATCATCAAGGGAATTAATCATTAAGAATATCCTCTCATCTCCAAAAGACAATGATTACATCATCATCTTGAAGGAAGTCACTAGAGAAGATCTCAAAAACCTTAGTTTGTTCAAAAATTTGAAGCATTTTTGGGAACCTCGCTTAAAGGATACCTCAAGAGACCCTACTTATACTCAAATAAAATAAATCTACAAATCAAAGCTTATCATTGTCGTCATCATCAAGGTTTGATCAAAATCTGGATTCTCAAGTTCTGACCTCAAAATAATGAAGAAATTACAATGAATTATATCTCCGTCCTAAGAATCTTTCTCAAAATATTGAAATGAACTGAACTCTCTTTAAGAAAAGTTTTTGGGCTATATGCATAAATGAATAATTTTTGAAGAACACTATATCACTGTCTCAAAGGGGCGAACACCTAATTTAAATATTCAAATTAATATGAGTCCTTTGGAAAGAAAAGTGAACATCTATGCAGTAAAAGAAAATGACTATCTTCATCTTCTCAAGAAGCGGAAACCACAAAACCAAATTCTTGGGCATCATCAAACTCCTCAAGGAGATCATTAAAGATACTTCGTACTCCTATCGTTGATTGCATATCCCAAACAAATCTATGTGGCGCCGAGTAATTTAGGCACCAACCATACATTCATTCTTATAACACGATCAATCATTCAAAAGGATTGATAATCATCTATATATTTTTAGTAAAGTAATCAATCCAAGGACCTAAAAGCATAAAAAATAAGTGTAACAAAAAGATCCCCAAATTATGATTTGTTGCACATAAGTCCTATAACCATCAAGGTAGTAGAAAGGAGCAGCAATCATTCTATGTCTTAAAGGAACTCGTGGAGAAGTAGGTCCCCATCAAAAGAGCAGTAAAATAAAGTATGAAAGATAACAAAATGGACAACAAAGATACCTTCGTGAAGGAACCATGGCATCACAGGTAAATATTCATAAGGTATGTATGATATTTTATTATTATTATTTTTAAGGGTTCGTCATAAGATGTTGTAGGGTTGAAATTTTGGCTCTAGGGTTCATGTTTTGAATTATAGATGGCTCATAAGAAACCCTAGTATTTAAAAACCCTAATCTTAAGGTACTTGTTCCATATGATTTGACTTTTAGGGTTGTTAGGATTCTAGGGCATGGGATAAACCCTAGTGTGACATAATATAGGGTTTGAAAAACCCTAGGATTACCTCCTGATTGCATATAAACCCTAGAAAGATAACTTGACATCATGTTTTGGTATTGTATTGTTTGCTTGGGGTACTTGTTAATTAATATTGCAGGTACAAGAAGTAAAAGATGGATGGGCTAATCCTTTGAGAATAATGATGGAAGAAGGGAAATATATGGACCCTTAGACATTATCCATGATGTAGATGGATATCAAGGAAAAATAGAAGATGAAAGACCTTTGCCATGGTTAAAGAATGATAAGATGCATCTTATTAAGAAGTCGTCATAATAAGCATGCAATTGAAGCAAGAGATAATGTCATTAATACAAGGAGCTTGAAAGATAGTTGAAGTAAAAGCCTACATACTTGTAGCAGTCACCATAGGAAAAAGTAGCTCTTGGTAACCTCATTAGAAGTATAAGTAACACTTATGGGAAGAAGGAAGTTATCTATTATAGATCTTATCATACATCGTTGGAAAGGAGCATTTGTAGGAATAAGATATTCAAGATCCTCCAAAGGGATCTTCATTAGAAGGTTCATCTCTAGGAAGAAGCAAGTGTCTCGCTAAGAATACCGCCTTGGATGGGATTCACTATTTGGAAGAATGATGTTATGATGACAAAGGAATGCAACATGTCGCGATGGTTGAATTTCTTTCAATCAAGGAAAGGAAGCTGGTGGAGGAAGTCTAGATTACCAAAATAAGGAAATAGGTATGCATGCATATGTTTGATAAGTTAGGTCATGTCATCATATAGTTGTAGATAAAAGTGATAGATACTCTATCTCATGAGTATGATCATAGGAACCAATTCTCTTCTAGAAATGCATGAAGGCATGGTTCACATATTAGATGAAATCAACATAATATGTCCTCATATGGAATATGAGGTGGTTGAAAAAATCAAGGAACTATGGATGGAATGTTCCTGGGAAACAATACATGAAGAATGAAGAGATCAATAAAAATGCAACTATGATCACATAAAAAAAAAGAAAATCAACATCCGTTAACTAGGAGAATTGACCATGACATCTCCATGGAAAAAAGTATGAAGACTCTGATGAAATCTGGAAAGAAAAGAGACCCTTGGCACTGAATATTTTGGACATGTGTCAATATGTATATAGGATGTTGATGTTTCTAGAAGCAAGATGTCATGAAGAAGGGCCATCATAAAAGGTAATTTTGATTTGATGTTCATTTTTTATTTTTGAACATGTCTAGATGGGCTAATATAGGGCTACCAGAAGATAGTCGTGGATGTCATCTATAACTGATACTCACGTGGAAGGATGGAAGATCATCAAGGATACATGATGTGGAAAAAGGCAGTTGTATGAGGAAAATCCATATATGGTCTAATGGATCACTTTTCGATGAAAGAAAGGATGACATGACTAACATAATTTGCGAAGGAAAGTGATGGATGACTAGTGCCCTACAAAGAAGTCCCAAAAAAATGAAGGCTCCATAATATTGAAGATGAAATTCATGACATCGAATGGAGGAGTGCTACAAGTAGCTAAAGGTCCCATAATCTCCACCAATGAAGAAAGAGTTGTTGCGAGAAACAAGTCCCTAGTTAAGAGGGAGTCTGGAAGAAAGTTTCTGATTAAAAAGAAACTTGGAAGCAAGTCCCTAAGTTAAGAGGGAGCATGGGTACATTCCTTTTGTAGGAATGGGTACATTCCTTCATAGGAATGGGTATATCCTCCCTAGTTGAGAGGGAGAGATATACACATCATTCTTGTCTTCACTTGGGAAGAAAGAATGGAGGATTGGGTAAGCATCTAGCATCTGATACTCTTTGAGGATGTGGTAGGGCATCCAAGATAAGAGTAGTCGTAGAGGACCAATATTCTTCAAGGACTGGGAATCCAAGATAAGAATAGTCCTACAAGGACATACCTTGTGAACACTCGGTAGGGTATGCTCCTTGAGAGACAATGATGATGACGTCTATAAATCGTTAGTCTCGCCAACATTGTGCTATGATCTTGTGGAGAGATAGAGCTGCTAGTCAAGGCCTTGCTATGTGACAATGCTAGATGATATGATGTTATACAAATGGGTTACCAATCCAACTCTTCTCATGAGAATTATTAAGCTTGAGAATGTCCAAGTACCTTGTGTGGATTATGAATACCTCCCTAGTTAAGAGGGATTGTTGAAATATGTAAATAGGTTTGGTCTTCATAATGACATATGTAATCATGATTTTATGTATTTGATGTAATGAGAAAAATAATTTTGTTATTAATGTTTTGAGACATGGGTTTCATGCCCAAAGAAATTTATTTTATAGGTCAAGGACCCATTGAGAGATTCTAGGGCTTGTGAGTCATTATCATTTATGAATGACCCATTTGGGCATGTTACATATTGTAAGAAAAATTATTTGAGTCAAAGTCAATTCAAAAGACCCTCCAAGACCTTGTCAAAGTGCTACAAGCAAGTCAACCTTCAAAAAAGGAATCTGCCTACAGAAGATGATATGTCGGTCTAGGATAAAGAGAAGTCGACCTAAAAGCATGGAAGAGAAGCCTATATATAGGAGGACTCGACCTCACTCAAGCATTCATTTATTAAGCCCACAAGTATATAAAAGAAGTGTGAATAGGAAGCCTCTTGGATAAGAGAAGAAGAAGAAAGAGAAGACCGAGAAGTTTGGATCTGTTTTGGGCTATTTTCTGTACACACGTGGGAGGATACTAGGTTTTATCTCACTGCAGCAAATACAGAGTACAATCATTCCAAGGAAGTCAAAATGAGACAAGGAAAGAGTCTATATTGAAGGCCTAAGTCACAAGGAGGCTAGCTTAAGCCAAGCAAAGGAGAAGAAGGGCCAAAGGTGCCCTAATCTTGTCACACATGTGAAAAGTACATTCAACCGCAGGAGGCCGAGAATGCAGGAAGGAAGGCCAAAAGATTTCAAACTAGGGTTGCAGGGCCAAGAGTTAAAGAAGAAGGAGAAATTACTGCAACATCAAGAAGAAACTATATTTGACTTGAAGCAAGGTTTGACTTGGTCTTGGAGGAATTTTTGGTCAAGGGTCTAGGTCTTGGAATTCATCAATTGAAGATTTTATAAGAAGAAGAATTCTTATGGGTTTTCCTTTCAAGTTGGAGAGGTTTTGGCCATAGCTGATCGCCTATATCTTATGTCCTTTGTCTTATTTTTCTTTACGGTTTGGTAGCTGTTCGATGAAGAAAAATACTAATAATAACAAGCGAAAGAAGAAGCTAACTAAGCAAAGTAAAAATACATCACAAACAATTATCATTGAATAGAAATCATCCTTATTTTACTGCCCTAGATTTCTCAACACTATGGAAAAATATACTTATTGATGATTAACACTTCTAACCCCCTAATACGTGATTCACTAACCCATAAAGCCTTAAAATATGTTTTTACAGTTAAAAACCTAAATATAATCTTACATTTGACAATGTCTTATACAAATAATTTTCCATGCAATTTATATATGTTAAACCATAAAATTATTTAAATATACTAATAAGGATGTTCTCAAAAAATGTTTCAACCCATCATAACCCTCACAACTAATCTAGTAACTCTCTCATCAACAACTCCAACCATTAATCTACTAACCATCTCATCATTATCCCATTAAACAACAGATTCTCTAACCATTGATGCACTAAATTACAATACCTCTAAGCATTGATCAACCAACCAACTAATGTGTCCTAATCAATAATCCATTAACTTTTTAACTATTATGGTTGTTTATAGTTAAACATAATAAACTATGGTCAAATACAATCATATATGATTAATGCTATTAATCATCTAACCTTGATCCACTAAATTACAATTTATTTAAAGGTTGATGAGCCAACTAATTAATATGCCCTGATCATTAATCCATTAACTCTCTAGTCACTATAATTATCTATTAATTATAATCAATATGATAGATTATGATCAAATATAATTATACATAATGAATGCTACTAAATTACTCATATACAACTCTTTAATTATTTTGATATTTCTAATTTTTCGTTTAAGACCAAATAAATAGTATTACCTTACTAAAGTTAAAAATAAAGAATAGGGTCTTTATGATGAGAAGGTTAGACCACATACATAACATCGCCACATTCAAACCATAAGTTAAAAGATAAAGGATAAGCTCTTTGTGAGGAGAAAAATAAAGAATAAGGTCTCTTTGATTAGAAGGTTAAACCACATATATAACATTACCACATTAAAACGATTATTTAAAGATAAATAATAAGGTCTTTATGATGAGAAGGTTAGACCACATACATAGGCATCACCATAATAAAATATTAGGTTGGACCACATACATAGCATTATCACATTAAAACCCTAAGTTAAAGATAAAGATGAGAAGGTTAGATCAATGCATAGCATCGCTACATTAAAACCAACCATAATAAAAGATTACTTAGAAAGAGATGTATTTTTCCAAAGTTGAGAGTGGGGTCTTTATTGTTAGAGGCTTAAGGTTTGAAATGGGTTTTTCATTAGTGAAGGTTAGCACTGAATAGATGATGGTTTCCATTCACTAAAGATATAATAAAGGATGGCTGAGAAACTGGATGCATTGAAAATACAAATAGTTGCTAGGTTATTCCAACTATACATTTAATGAATAGATTTTAACAACACAGGTCAGATTTTCTTTGTTGGAGGCCATATAATTTTTGTATTTGGCCATCACAAGGAATCATCCTCACTGGATAACTTTCTTATCATGTTGAAAAGTGAGTATTATAAAGTGAATTTTATAATATTGTTATTTCGTCACAAACTTCAAGTGAGTGCGTTTTTTATTTATGTCGCATAGAAAAGTGAACATTATGTGGCATAATTGAACCGTTAAAATTTATCGTACCATGAGCACAGAACCATTGAAATAAATAATTATATACCATGAGCATGAAACGATTGAAATTTATTCTATCATATGCTATTTCATTCCATGCATTCCTATTATTTTAAGGCGCCCGTTGCTGCGTGTAATTATGACGAAAATCTCACACACGTACCGAACTGCAGTGCTTGTACTGCTAGTTCCCTCGGATACACCGCAATTTAATGTGGACGAAGAAGGTTGATGCCCTGCCTCCTTTCCATCCAATCCCCAATATTCATTTTGTTCATGTCCCAATGTGTACATTTTAACAATTTCATTACAGTTCGAAATGCACCACGCGCCCTAACGCTGCAATAAATGTTACACATTGCAGTCTCGGGATCGACAAGACTTTTCCTTCCTCCTCCATGAATTATAGCAATCATGGCATAATTCCCAGGTTGATATATTGACTCTTTCAACTGAAGGATCGATGGGCTGAATAACATATGCATGGAGGAGTAGATGGCTAGTGTTTCATGAGGCCTGAGTTTAGAAGCTGGTCAGGTGAAGAATTGAGGGAGGAATTTGTACGAGTGGGAGCACAGCTAGATTTTGCAGTGTTTAGTGAGGAGGAAAAAATGAAGTTGAACAAGGGTGACCTGGTAGAGGTGTCCAGTGATGAAGAGGGGTACAGAGGGGCCTGGTTCTGTGCAAGTTTTGTGGAAAAGCAGGGGGCAGGGTTCGTAGTGGAGTACAGGGACCTTGTGAGCGATGAAGATGAGACAAAACAACTGAGGGAGAAAGTGGATAGCCGTCATATAAGGCCAAACCCGCCAGAGCAGAGCACAGATAAGTATACTCTGTATGAGGAAGTTGATGCTTATGAGAATGATGGGTGGTGGGTGGGTGTGGTCACGAAGGTCCTTGACAATCAACAGTATATAATATACTTCTTGCAGACAAAAGAAGAGATGGTATTTAATCATGCCAATTTGCGGCCCCATCTCGAATTCATAGAAAACAAATGGGTTGAAGCGTCAAAGGTATGCACGGTACTTAGCTACTTTCACTTCCCTGTAATAGTTATTGTTTTTCTTAATGAATGGCAGTACTTAGCTACTTTCACTTCCCTGTAATAGTTATTGTTTTTCTTAATGAATGGCAGGATTTTTGTCCTGGTCGGGGTCCTCAAATGGATAAAGTGCTTTTAAGTTTGTTGTTTCCCATTGTTTTGTAACTATTCTGGAGTGCTTACATCTCATTTCTTTCATGGCTCAAGGTTACCCTGTTCATATGTCTGACGATATTGTTAAATTTGTTTTGAACATATTAGACCTTGTTCTACGCTGACATACTTTTAGGTTTGTTGGTGGGCTTTTAAGTTAACTATAGCGTCTTGGGCCCCTTGTCAATCAGGACGCTGAGGTTCAGATGTTTTCCTCTATGTTGACTTACTGGCACTATAGGCAGTGTAACAGATAGGATGTTGTTCACTGATATTTGAATATCATACAGGACATCAGTCTTGGGCCGGGGGCATGGCTGAGTTTAATGAGTGTCAAAATGCTTTATCTGCTATCTTAAATTTCCCAGAGACCTTAAAGATCTTGAGAATACTAAGTGAGGAATTCTTTCTTATATTATAAATGCAAGTTTTCTAGGATAGGTGAGCATGCTCTAGTTTTATTCTATCTCTTATAATATAACATTGTTTGGCTATTGTGGCCAATAATCAACATTAATGGCCATTGACTATATCCTGCTCAAAATTTCTATCCTTTTTTCTCCTTGGTTGATTTGCTTTTGAATTGATAAAGTTTTGGATTAATGGATGGCTCATAATCCTTGGTGCCCATGTTCTAGTATGCCTTGGGAGATATGCATCAAGTAACAAGACGGCCAAGTAACATCTTACTCATCCAATTAAAGTGGAGAATTCTTGAAACTAAACACAATCTTTTACACAATGCTTGTCAAGTTCTAGAAAGAAGGCATACCTTAGTTAAATAGGCTTCAACTCAATGGAACCCAAGATAGCTAGTACAAATATTCCCTAAGATATTAGATAACAAGAAAGTAAAAATGACAAATACCCAAGCTGGACAGGTAGTCCTACTGGTGTAACGTATAGCCCATTGTTGATTGTGAGAAAACCAAAAAGCATTTGACTCCGAGTTCCCGTTATATTTTGGGAAGATACCAAATACGCTTTAATGTGTTATGATCAATTCAAATTTTCAGTGTGTAAATTCCCATGCAACCTGTATGCTGCAATCTTAATTTTTGAGCTAAAGCATACAACCATTTACCAGGACCATTAATGCATGATTTTTATGCAGAAATAGTACTGTATCAACTAAGTATTTACTTCCAGTTTAGACTATCTCATGGGCTTGGAATGATAATTATTGCTTCAACGTTGGTTTTGTGCTAGTACTGCCAAAATAATGCTGATCTTTTCTTAAGCTTAATGTGCCATATGTGCAACTTGCAATATTTACATCAATTTGAGCTTGATACAGATTAGGGTTTTCACCACCATCATGACATGTTTTTGTCTATTGTGTTACATAATTGACTATTATCTATAAACATAAAACCTTAGGTTTGTTTCCATTTGAATGTATGGCTACTTGAGCAAATCTTATTTTGTTTCTTGCATCATTATGCTTGTTCCCAAGAAGGTCTTAACTCTGAAATATATTCATCAACGCTGCCCATCTTTTTGGTGAGGTAAGACGATTATTGATGAGGTAGGAGGATTGCCAATGAGCATCAATAGGTTTAAACATAGAACCTTAGGTTTGATTTTATTTGAATGTGTGGCCACTTGATCAAATCTCATTTTGTTTCTTGCATCATTATGCTTGTTCCCAACAAGGCCTTAACTTTGAAATATATTCATCAACATTGTCCATCTTGTTGGTGTGGTAAGAAGATTGTCGACGAGGTAGGAGGATTGTCAATGAGCACCAATAGGATGTCAATTAGTCCCAATAGGTTTATACATAGAACCTTAGCTTTGATTCCATTTGAATGTGTGGCTACTTGATCAAATCTCATTTTGTCTCTTGCATCATTATGATTGTTTCCAACAAGGCCTCAACTCTGAAATATATTCATCAATGTTGTCTAACTTGTTGGTGAGGTAAGATGATTGTCGATGAGGTAGGAGGATTGTCCATCAACACCAATAGGTTAAATGTTTGGTAAGGTAAGAGGATTGTCAATGAGCACCAATAGGTTTGAGGTAAGAAGATTGGCAATGAGCACCACTAGGTTTGAGGTAAGAGGATGTCAATTAAGTGCTCATCATGTGCTGTAAATTTGAGTTTTGTCATATAGTTTTGTTAGCAAGATAGTGGAGTTTGTCGTTAAGTGGAATAAGTCATTTAAGTGTTGCTTGTAATTTGTATTTCTCTCTATAGTTTCCATCTTTGGATATAAAGATACTTTGATATACTTGCAATTTTAGGATAAAGCTTTGCATTGAAAGGTTATGTTACAACTTGCTTATTAATCACGACAAATTCATTTGCTTTGACTTCTTAGTTTGTCATTGGACTCTAAAGGTGGAATTTAAGCTAATAGCATTGGTCAATTAATCCATTAGAATTTGTGTTTTCTGTATGGTTTGAGTCAAGTTTATAACTTTATACCATGCCATATTATGAACACATTGATTTTAAATATATTAAGAGATAACTTTTGGAGGAAATAAGTGCATGTATGTCTTTTAGGAAAGATAATTTTGGTAACGAATAGTCATTTTTCATAAGTGGTAATATTGAGTGAGGGATGTGTCGCTTCTAATATCTTCCCTTTGATGTTCCACATAGGGATCGAAATACAAGGGCTTTGACACATTCTTTTACTAGGTTGCATTGTCAAATGAACCTAGTTTAGCCCACCGATTGCTATCTATGTTGGATGTATCCTTATGAATTTGCGTATTTGTGTTGTGTTCCCTCTAGTCCTAGTCGGATCATGAATTTACAAGTGGAACAGTTGTTTTGTTTTCCAAATGTATATGAATACCTACATACACCTTAAACATGTTGAATACCTATATTTTATATCTTATCATTTTGATTCATTCTCAATAGTCCCATGTTGGTTTAAATTTCTAGAAAATTCATGGTGGATTTGAAATTTGTATAAGTATTGGGTTACTTCGGCATTTTGTTTTTGGTTTGGTCAAAATTCAAACTTCAAACCCTTTTATAAAAATATATATTGACAACTATTATATGTAAGGGAAAAAATACTAGAAAAGGCACTTATATTGTTTGGTCAAATTATGTTAGAATATTAATATTATACATACAGTTTTATTCTAATAATAATTGGTATCCTACTAAAAAGCGTGTTATAATGGATCTTTAAATAATTTTTTATCATTGCTTGAAAAATGGTAATTGTGCTACTATTATCTAATTGCAAGAAACATAGATAACATAAATTAAAATGCACTTCCATCCAACAACAACTTGACACATAGATATGTAGGATGAGTCCACATTTGGAAAACTCCATTAATGGAATGGTCTTGACTGTGCTATATTGATGCTTTCAACAAAAATGAAATTAGTTAGTACATACTACATACTACACTTGCCCTTATTAAGGAGCAAAGAAAAATGGGCACAAAGCTTAGGGTTTGGGACAATGTTTGCTTCCTCCTTCTTAGCATGCAATCTTTATTCAGTATAAGAATGAGTTATTGGAGTTTGAGTTAGTTTATTCTCCCTTCTTGCTGTGTTGATTGAATTGCTATCACTATTTGAAAGAACTCATTTGAAACATTGTCTAGACATGGATGGTAAACTTCAGTTCTAAACATTATTGCTTCACTTTCAGATCAACTCCAAAACAACAACAACCAAGATCCTCATTTTGACCATTGATGGAAAATTTATGGCAATGATTGTGAACTCCTCATGTGACCCTTTAAATGCTAATTAGTTGGGTTTTCATGCCCCATTGATTGTTCAAACTCTCACTCTCGACCTTTCAAATTCGAAATTGGCCAAATGGGTGATTGGTTGGCTTATTTGCATTCCTTTCTTGAATTGCGTCATTCTCCATGGAGAATTTCTCTCATCGCGTTATTTTTAGTGAGTGTAGCATATGGAGGGAGATTAGGATTCATGTTTACAGGTGATCACATTTTCTTTGTTTGATGGCTAGTGTCCTCCTTTAAGTAGTTTGAGTTGCTTCCATGATCATATGCAACCTTTGCTTAAACTTATGCTAGCAACTCTTCCTTGCAAATGGTACAAGTAACTCTTGGATATGGGCCTTTGTGGATATGGGCCTTTGTAGGTTAATTTAAGCAGATGTAGGTATACTTATTCAAACTTGTGTTAGTGCTCTTCATCTAAAATGTCATGCCATTGACAGTTGTGACAATACTCTTCATCTCAAATATTGCGGCCTATGCTCGTGTCATTAGGTGTAGTTACACATTACTCAAACAACTAAGACCTACCTTGTTGAATTTGGTGTGACTATACTTGCTTAAACAACTGCTAGTGGTCTTCATTTCTACTTGTGTGATTGCCTTCAATTAAATTGATCCCCTTGGCTAATATGGTAGTGATTCACATAGTCGAAAAAGAAGCAAGTAATGCTTGTTAGTATTGGTGCAATCCCCTTCATTTGAATGGATGTCATATACCTTTGCTTGAAGTGATGTGATATAGGTTGATGTGTGCGCGACTAGCCTTTACTCCCATAGTTGTTATTGGCGTGATCCATCTTTAATCAAATCGTTGCATTGGATTCAAACTACAATGAGCATCCAACAAAGGCACCCATCCCTTGATTGCCAATGTGATGGTGCATATATTCGTTAGTAAGGAGTTCATTTGTATTCAATCAATCACTTCTACTTAGCCCCTAGCTATCCAATTTCCATGATCCATTTCGGTTCACACATCTCCAATTTGGGGGCTTTTGGTCTCTAGAAGCTATTGATGAAAAAGGTGAGGGAACAATTCATTGACTTTGTCTCTCATATACCATTTTGCCTTCCTTAATGACTGTCCTCTGGGCTTGATTTACTATATTTTTTGTTGCCTTTTGCTTTTAATTTGAACTTTCACCAACAAAATTGAATCAACCTCCAACTCTACAAAACACTTAAAGCATGGAATCCTTCACTAATAGAAGTACTTTCCTTTCCTCCTTTAGCATAAAGGGTTCAAAGAGGCACACATTTTGCATATTCACTATTGACAATTGCATATGTAGTGGGAGACTTAGCGAAAGGCATTTTTGCTAACTTGTTTGACAATGTCATATGGTTTGTACCTCAATGGTTTCAACTTCTTGGGGCTCCCTATGGTCTTTATTTGTTGAGGTACAACTAGCCATTTTCTCCAAGTTGGAACTTATGATTTCTCTCTAATGCTAGTCACGAGGAAGCTTATACTTAGTATGCCTTTGTTCCAATTGCTTTTGTACTTGTGGATGATTTCCTCTTGTTGCCCATAAACAACATCAAAAGTTGACAGAGGCAATTAATTGAAACAAGCTTCAAAAGGAAATTTTTGGGTGGAAGAATGTATTGTCTTTTTATAATCATATTGTATGTAAGCCCATTGCTTATCCCAAGTTTTCAGATGCTTTTAGTTGTGGCCCCTTGATAACTACACCACAATTTTGTTTACCACTTTTGTTTGCTCATTTGTTTAGTGATGGAAAGTTGTGGAGTGCTCCAATTTTGTATCCATTCTTTCCCATAATGTTTTCGTAATAGTGTACAAAAATCTAGAGTCTCAATTAGATACCCTTGTTGTAGGTATTCTAAAGTGCATTGATATATTTGAAAATAATAATTCAACGTCATGAGCTTTAGTGGTCTTCTTGCAAAGAATAAACACACATCTTGTTGAATTTGTCCACAACTACAAAACATGTAATCATATCCTTGCCTCATCATTGGTAGTCCAACAAAATCTATAAATATACCACCGCATGTGTTTTTGGGCATAGGTAGGCCTACTATTATTACACAACACATAGTTGCATATGGACTTGGAAACTTGCGCTTGTATTTTTGTCCAATAGACACGTGTCTATAAATTTTCCATTGGAAAAATGTCTAGCAATTCTCAAAGTATGAGCTTCTTGCATAAGTTGAATCCTTCCATTTCATGGGATGCAAAGCTTGCCCAAATCTTGCCCAAATATGAAGTCTTCTTCACGAGTCATTTGGGCAACAAATCTACACCTTGTTACTTATGTACTTGATGAAAAGATAGAATTGTTGTCGAAAATCCATTCATTTGTAATAGCTTGTCTATTGCAATTTGGTATCCATAGAACTCTACAAACACTGAAAAGATTGTTGGTCACTATGGATCATAATTTACTTACCTAGTAGGAAATGCTTCCATTTCTTCACAACTTGCACTAATGCATAAAGCTCCTTATCATATGTGGGATACTTCAAAACATCTCCATGAAGCAATTTGGAGTGATAGTTGATAGGTCTTCCTCTCTGAATAAGAATAATACCCATGGCATACCTACTTGCATCAATCTCAATTTCAAATGGTAGCTTAAAAGTAGGGATTGCCAATACTAGTGCCATTATAATCTTTAATTCTTTGAAAGACTTCTATTGTTTCCTTTGCCAATGAAAATTCCATCCATTTGTGCTAAGCACTTGAAGTGGAGTAGCAACTATAGAAAATGATGCAATGAATTTCCTTGAGGATTGTGTTTTGCTGATGAAGCTTCTCACCTTTGTGACACTAGTAAATTAGGTTGTTTGCCAATAGCCTCAATCTTCATTGTATCAATCTTCAAGTCACCTCCATTGACCACATGTCCAAGTTAAACCAAAAATTGCTTAAATATATCACATTTCTTGATGTTTGCCAACTATTGTGCTTCTTTGGTTCCTCCCATACTTGCTTTAAATGATAAACATGCTCTTTCTATGTGGCACTAAAGATTAATATGTTGTCCACTTATACATATCATTACAAAAGAATCAATAAGTGGATGTAATAGATAGTACATTACATAAGCCAAAAGACATAAGTAACCATCATAGAAACATTGACTTGTTTTGAGAGTAGTCTTCTAACTTTGGCTTGCTGAAGTACTTTGTTCATTATGGTTGTCAAGTTATAAATCCATGGTAATGGGTAATGGTTCTTGATGGTGATGTTGCATTAAGCCTTAATGCACGTCAGTCGATGCACATTCTCCAACTCTCATCCTTCTTGGGCATAATGATGATGTTTGACCTACAAACCAAAAGGCTCGACCTTATTTCTTTTTGATTCAATAATGCTTTATTTCATTTGTTTTCAACAACCATTGAATATACAATCCAATGTTAGTTAATGGAGATTTAGATAGAAACTAAATCTTGTGTTCAACATGCTCTTTGGCGGTAGCTCGTTGGGGTTTTCAAATGCTTCCTTGTATGCTTCCACAAGTTTCTCTGGTTGTTGCTTCAACTCCTTATTAAAACATTTTAAGGATGTTTTGATTTCCATTTTACCTTCATTCTTTTGAATCTTTTTCAAGAACAACAATGCACTTATATTCCTTTTTTGTGTGTGCACTTATGAAGGAGGGTTTTGACTTCTATGGGCATTGGCAATGAAAATTTTTGCTCACTTTATGAAGTAGTATTGGGTTTCCCTTTATGTGAAGACAACATCCTACACATACATGTATGGTCTCCCAAGTATTTCTATGCATACATGAAGTATTATGCCATCTACAATTAGCTTATCAATGTGCTTTGCATCAAAGGAAATGTGAACTTACATTGCTTGGTATGCTTAATTCCTTCTCTTGACCAACCAATCCCAGAGGATAAGGTTGAGGATGGTCTTGTGCTTCCAGTCCAAGCTTTTCTACTAGCTATGCTGATACTAATTGTGATTGCAAATTAGGATCAAGAGATAATCAATTGTTGTTTTCTTACGCTGAACTTTTACATTGTATTGTTCCCTAGAAATTGATGGGCCAATAGGGACAAAGTAGCCTATCGATCCTCTAGGCTATAGTCCTTGATAAAGGGGAAAAACCCTAAAATGCCCAAGGTTCAAGAAAGTCTAGGGCAATTGGGGCAAAAGATGCCAAAGTTGGGGTATGATGTGAATCTCACTCAACTAATTAAGAAGAAAAATCCCCTCAAGGAAATCTATAAATACAAGAGGGTTGAATTCATTTGGATCATCATTGGATTGTATTATTTATCTTTGTTTATCTTTGATCCTGAGGCTCTAAGGGTTTGAAGACCCCATTTTCTTCTTGGACTAGTTTCGGTGGAGGTGATCTCACCCTACCTAGTCACTCTTCCTTATCTCTTCTATTTGTTTGTTTGTTCTGGCGATAGGGACTTAATTGTCTGAAGGAGCAACAGAGTAATTGTGGGAAAGTCCGAGGCCAAACTACCTATTTTACCTTTTACTTTTCTGTATTGGCACACAAGAAGGCATACTCTTGAAAGAAAAGTAAAGATCCTTAGGTGAGAGATCTAAGACAAGGTATTCGAATTATTTTGGAATTTTTCAGTCCAATCAAGGTTTTTAATGGGGAAAAAAGCGAAGTAAGGGCATTTGCATTCATTCTAAAGATAGACGAAATATTCAAGTGGGTTTCTCTTAAGCTGGAAATCTATGTTCTTGAGGCAGACAAAATTTCCGAGGCCAGTAGGCGGAAAATTTTGAGGTAGCCACAGGTCCTTTGAAACAAACATGACAAAACTTTCTAAGGTTGATTTATGTCCTTGAGGCAACAAAACATTCCTGAGGCTGGACGTATCTATTTGAGTCTAATTCCTAATCAAGTTGAAGCTTTTTCAAGCTGTGATCATCTAGGATCTTCATAATTGTGACAGGAGGCCTTTACAGTTGGTCCGAGCCCTCACCAAAGCTAAATGAAGTCTTTTGAAGTAGACCCGAAATCCCTAGAGCATACACAAAAATCTTGAAACGCAATTAAACGAGCCCCTTGCAAAATTGAGAGTTCGACCACCCTCCAGATACATCAGGCAACACTCACCCCTTGTCTCAGCTTCAATAGTATTGCAGTAAGGGGATTTTGAAGCTGATTGGATAACTTACTATGGTCAGACCATATAAACATTCTAGTATAGGATATAATGGTCAATAGCCTAGTTCAGAATAGGATTATAATCATTTGGGTTCATTTTGGCATTGGTTAAATTTGTACTAGACAATTGGAATTTGGTATAACACAGTGGTGTAAGTCTATTGAATTTTAAAATATACCGTATCGGTTGAATCTGGCACTATTAAGTTTGCTACAGTATTGTGTTGAAGGTTAATTGTGTGTTGAACGAGAAATTATTGTTTTACTAAAGAATTACATTACTTGAATTTCTTGTCATTATTTGAATGTGGAAAGAGGAATTTGCTGAAAACCCTAGGAAACTCTAGGGCAAAATTACCCTAGTTCATTACACTGGAATCAAAGCTGTGTGTCTTGCCAACTTGAGGGAATTATGATCAGACCTAGTTTGTTGGGGTAAGTGACCAACACTATTTCGAATCAAAGTGGTGAATTTTCTCGAACAATAGTGAGGGATTGGAAGGAATTTGGGTAGAGCCTTATCACCGATCTTCATAAGTAGTACCCAACCATAAAACAAGTGCTTGAAGAAGAGAAGGAACACCCATGTCACTGTATATGGCTATACATTCTTGTAAGTAAAAGAGACCAATCTCTTGAACCTAATGATAAGAGTGGGCAACAACAAGCAAGTATAAGGAAATGGAACAACTTTTGGGCTAGTTGCAGAAGAAATAGATTAGGTGACATTGAGGTATCCACTCATAAAGAAGAAAGAAAAACAAAAGAGGAAGACAAAGGCAATATGGTTTGCAAGGACTCTCCAATCATTAATTGCAATGGCACTGGTGCCCTCTCTGATAATATGATCAATTTTCCATCTATAGGTGCATTGGGACCACTAGCTAGTGCACAATTGGTACAAGAGGCAAATATTGATAAAGTACAACTAGAACTTCATAAGGATACCATCCTGGAATATAATATAAAGGATGAAGGCATGGTAGATGGAGAAACCAACACTAAATAGGTATCAAGCACAAAGACATCAGATAATGATATTGACATTTCCACTAAGAATATTACCAGATCTACTAAGAAGTTGTCAAAGAATCATCACCAATTAATAAAGGCCAATATAACTTATCTTAAACCCTGTACTGGAATTGAACTATAAGATGAAGAAATGGATGAGCGACCTAGAAGTCAACATACTAAGATTGCCACAGAGGAAGTGGAACAAAGGGTTCTAATTACCCCTAGTGAAGACAAAAATAAGAAGTCTGAAAATTCCACTTTGGAGGAATCTTCCAACGTAGGACCAAAGAAATCTGTGGAACAATCTTTGGAAAAAAATGATGTTATGTCAAAAGGGAATTTTGACAGAGTTTCCTCTCTTGAAGATGAGGAAGTGATTGGGGACAATGTGGATTGTTACCGCTCAAACTAGCAGGGGACCTAAGGGGAATCCCTAAAGGGCAAATGCTATGCCAAGGGCAACAAATGGAGGCTTAGCCCACTGTCAACTCAGCTAAGGCTCCCTTCTATTTACAGACTTTCATCAATGGGAGGAGACTTGATATGTATGGAGTCACCAATGAGTAACAAGTCAATGGATATGAGGGACCCAGACCCTTTCCGAGGAGGGTTTGAAGAATGGGGCTTACTTGCCTTCTAAGTAAGGGAGTCAGGGACTATGTGCTTCTAAGGAAAGGAGGAGGATTTTTGGGGGTTAGGCGTATGATAATAGACTTTGAAAGGAGTTTCCCACACCCTAAATCCTTGTTAAAGTTGGTATCGAGGATGGTTCTTGAAGAATAGTCCTTTGAAGGAGTGGGACGACACGGGGCCAAGTCGACCCGGTCTAGGGTAGGAGGAAAGTAGGAAATAATCAATGATTTTCTTACCCTAGATAAGGTGGCTAGGATCAAAGAAAGTATTTGATCGCTGATGTTGTTTGACCTCGGTAAGTGTTAGCCTTGGGGATGGCAGGGCAAGTTTTGGTCCTGGAGCTAGGGCTTGGCTTTTCTCCCAACTCCACTGTCGGAATGTGTTCAAGTCTGGAGGAGGGCTAGAAGAGAGGCCAACATAGGAGACCCTGTGAGATCGAAAACTTTTAGTGGCTAACTTACCGGGAAATTATTGCCCTAGGCACCCCAATGTGGCTAGACTTGGGAGAAGGTGAAAGAGTAGGAGTTTTGGTGACCACCCTTGGTAGATCAATGCCTTAGTACTTGGGGGAATGGATTCTATGTTGATTATGTGTAAGATTTCTTGGTTTCTAGTGAAGGAGGCCTCAAAATTACTTCACAAACCCTCTAGGTCAAGTGAAAGTAATCTTGCAGCGTTCATACTTCAAATGCACAAGAGTAATGGCTTATCATGGTCAAATTTTACCTCTAGGAGATTTCACTCATACTACAAGGGCCAATGCATGGAGAGAACGTTATGATAGAGACAATCACACAATATTAATTAACAATTTGCATGCAACAACGAAAATCCCATCCAACATATATGACAAAGTAACAAGAATAACATCAAAAATTTCGTACTTACAGTGCACTAGAGTATATCCAACCATGCACAAATGACAATAGTGAAGCTCCAAGAGAATAACCATACATCAAAATTTATCCATAAATGCTCCAATTCATCCTCCAACAAAAAGTGCAAAACTTTCTAAAGAAGAGAGAGATCCAATACAAATTGTTCATGAGAAATGATCTCACCTCACTTGTATCTATACACATCTAATGAGTTCAAATTAGCCTCCTTGGCCTACATAAGACCCAAAAATAAAATAATGTGCTAATAATACAACCTTTTGGTGACAATCCCACCAAACTAGCTCACAAATGAAAAAGTAAGCCTCTTAAGAGGTCAAATAATAATCTATGCATGTTGTAGGGCCCTCTAAGAGGCCTAATCAGGTCCATGGGTGCCATAATGAAGAATAGGACCCTCAAAAGCAGTGGACAAGGGGTTGCCCCCTTGTAATAACCTGTGGTGCTCCAAATGACTGGGGCACACAAGTGTCCTCATGGGTCTCCAAACAAATCGAAGATGGCTTTACGTTTCCCTCAAGGGCTAGGTTGATAATGTAGGAGATGCCACATCATCGTAGAAGTCATGGATCATCTGCCAAGTGTATGGTGTAGATCTAGGGCCAGCTGGGCATGATGGATCAGGTGCATCCTCCTCGTCCAATAAGTGAACCATGAGCAATCTCTGAATGGCTGTGGGGATCCATGAAGTGCAATCTGTTGTTGTGGAGGCCCATGGCTCTCAACGCTCACCTTATATGTGCCAATGTAGCTCTCTGGAGGATTAGGACCCCATATAGGGAGACCAAACCCTAAATGGAAACCATTTGCAATCTTGCATAAGATCCAATGTGTCCCTTAGGCTTCCAGTACAACAAGTCATTAGAGATATCGAGTAAATGAGCTTACCTAATCACGAACCACAGGTGGGGACTTCATAATGGTTTGCCCTTCCATAATAGGCTTCGGAATGTACCAATGTTTCCTAAACTCCTAATGGGGTTAACCAAGTACCCTATTAGGTGGTTTCTGCTTCTAAAGGGGATAATACAGTTAAGTTACATCCGTCAAAAGGTGGTGGCATGTGGCAGATAGGTGAATAAAGTAGGGAGTGAGAAGGGGCAGACCTGGGTCACATGCTGGGGCACAAGGGTAGCTAATAAGAGGGAAGCCTACACCTGGGTTTATAAGGTATAGGAGGGAGCAATCGTGGTATATGAGGTGCCCCGACCTTGATTTTTCACCCTTCTTTATATGCCTTCTGTAGTTTTATGATTTTCTTTGATTAACTGCTCGGGGCTCAAGGGGTTAGAGCATGATGTATAAGATATAGCAATGAATTCCCCCCTTTAAGGTGGTGCTGTTCATTGCCCACCAAGGGTTGGGACAATCATGGGTTCCTATATGATGAAAAAGGCTCATAGAACTTGTTGGAACTAGGGTGATGGCCATGATGATGGGGTAGAGCTCATGTATTGGCTTTTGTCCACATGCTAAATGTTTTTGTCCCGACTGTCTTTTGCATTTTCTGGTACTTTCCCTGTTAAATGTGGCCATATATATATATATATATATATAT
>APFE031153194.1:33524-92386 GCA_000404065.3 Pinus taeda | reverse complement strand
GATATTACCAACAAAATGGTGGGTAACATTTGGCTCCAACTAGGACGTGATCTCTCGAAGAAGTGGGCGAAGCTACTCGAACGGGAGGTCACGAGAACTCCAACAATCTCTTGGTTCTCGTAAATTTGTCACCTGCACATATAATAGATGGAAAAACACGGGGCAACATGCTTTCGCGACGTCTCATAATCACACATGGTAATATGTTAGGCCATAAAATCAACACAAATACAAATATATGCAGATTTAAATCTAAGTGCATCTAATCTATGATGAGGAATATCACATTACATTATTTCTAATGCAAAAGTCATCATGCAATGCATCCTACTCTACTATGCATATGATACAATGTCAAGCCTCAGGACAATACTCCTTTAGGAGTTGCCCATTCACGGGAAGGGGAATGGCTTCTCCGTCTGGAGTCTCCAAGTGATATGAGTTCACACCTGCCACATCTCTTATCTTTAATGGGCCTATCTAGAGGTTATCCCACTTCTTGTGCATACTAGGTTTTTTTTCTTCTTTTATCCCATAAGAGCACAAGGTCACTAGGTTTGAAGGCTTTGTGTCAGCTGTATTTGAAGGCACCTTTCATTTTATCATGACTATGGTCAATCTAATCTAAAGCTTTCCTTTTATTTTCGTCGCCTTCAATTAGTTGATTGATCTAGGATTGTATGGCGTTTTGTTGATCAGGGAAAGCCTTCAGGCATTCGAGGATGGGCAACTGCATTTGAATAGGCAACTTGGCCTCAAAACCATAAACCAATTGAAATGGGAAAAAACCAGTGGAAGCCTTCACAGTTGTTTTGTCAGCCCATAAGGCGTACTTGATCTTGCTGTCACACCCTTTCTTATTATCACTAGTGGTTCTTTTGATAATCTTTATGAGGTTATTATTGTTAGACTCAACTTGCCCATTTCCTCGAGGGTAGTAGTTAGAGGAATGTGATAAGATAATGACGTACTTGTTACAAAGGGATGTGAGAGCCATAGAATCAAAAGCTTTGGTGTTATCAGTGACAATTGGCTGGGACGCAAAATCTGGTAATAAATTTGTCCTCAAGGAAGTCCATAACTACTTGGTTAGATGCCTTCTTGGTTGGTATTGCTTCAATCCACTTGGTGAAGTAGTCATTTGGTGTGAGGATCCATCTATGCCCATTGCTGGAATTATCCTTGAACTCACCAATAAAATCTAAGCCCCATTGTTAGAAAGGTGTGTCGATAGCAACGTTTTTTAATGGCATAGTGACAAGGTGCTGCTTTCCTGCGAATAGTTGTCAAGGTTGGCATCGTTTTACAAAGTTAAGGGTGTCGACAAAGATGGTGGGCCAGTAATGACCCACTCTCAAAATCTTGAGTGGTAGTTTGGGCAGCATAATGTCCACCGCAAAAACCAACATGGAATTCATTCATCAATTTTTTGGATTCTTCCTTGCTAACACACTGGAGGATTACCCCATTGGGACTCATCCATCCAAGGCCATCTTGGGTCAAACAGAACTTGGATGCTTTTAGCCTTTAAGGCCCATCTCTTGTGATCAACAACATGGGGAGGGGCAGACCGATTGAGCAAATAATAAACTGTCTACATACTAGTCATTGTATTCGAGCTCAGTGGATGTAGCACATAGTTGCTCCTCTTCTTCTTTAATGGCTTGATTATGACTCGAAGTAAGCATCTCAGCTAACCGTTGTTCTTAGATGACTTTTTTAGGGCAGATATCAAGGTCATATTCTTGGATCTTGGACACCCATTTGCCTCTAGATCCAAGACAATCAGATTGTGACAACACATCCTTCACAACTGGGTAAGGGACATGCATATATCTTATTGTACCCTACATAAGCTCTAAAGAACTTAAGGGATTTGACAAGAACGTAGGCTTGTTTTTCAGTAATGGTGTATCTTGTCTCGGCATCTCTAAGAGGCTTGCTCATGAATGCCATCGGTCTTTCCCCTGTTTCCTAATCCTTTTGGATGAGAATACCAACTATAGTGTCCTTGGATGCGAAAGAATATATTATGAAGTCCTTGGCGTGGTCAGGGCTGTTGAAGACAGGGGCAAAGGTGATTCTTTCTTTAATATCTTCGAAGGCCTCATTTGTAGGTTGATTCGATGAGTAGGGAGTATCTTTCTTTGGAGATTGTTCATGGGCTTGACAATTTCAGCAAAATTTGGCATAAATCTCCTCACGAAGTTTATTTTGCCGAAAAAGGATTGTAAGGCACTTTGATCTTTAGGAGGGGGAATTCTTTTGATGGCTTGAATCCTCCCAGGGTTGATACTAGACCCATCCTTAGAGATCACGTGTCCTAACAATTTACCCTTGTCAACACTGAATATCGATTTCATAGGGTTCAGGAAGATGCTGTGTTGCCTACATTTCTCGAATACCTTTCTCAAGTGTTCGTAATGATCATGTCTTTGCTTAGAAGCGACAGTTAAATCGTCTTGGTATATCTCCATGATCTTTCCAATAATGCCTCTAAAAGAAAAATCCATGGCCCTTTGGAAAGTAGATCCAACATTGAGGAGCCCAAAAGGCATTCTAAGGTACATGTATGTTTCCCATGGCGTGGTGAAAGTAGTTTTCAAGCGATCCTCCTCCTCCACAATAACTTGGTTATACCTCAAAAAACCATCAAGGAATGATGGTTTTTCTTTGCAAGAGATTTTCCATATTGGGCAAAGGATAATTGTCTTTTAAGCACACATGATTGAGATCCCTGAAGTCAATGCACATCCTAATGTTTCCAGTCTTTTTTCGGGTGATCACAGGGTTGGAAATCTAGGATGAAATGTCGTATGGGAGTTATTATCCTTGCATTGACCATCCTTTGGAGCTCTTCTTTAACCAAAGGTGCAAGCTTGGGGTTTAGTCTTGACAGGTTTGGCGCCTTCCTTGAAAGGGATAGGATGTTGGATAACCTAAGGGCTATAGGATTTTCTGTCGTCATAAGACCAAGCGAAGACATCCTTGAATTCCCTTAACAATCTCTCCAGTTCGTCCTTCTCTATTTTGGACAAGCTCTTTCTGATTTTGACCATTTGAGGAGAGGTTTCAGATCCAAGATTGAGATCTAGTGTATTAGGTGATTCTTGATCATCCTTCTTAGCGATGGTAACATCATCCCTATCAAATTGTTGTTCATTTATTAAGTCTTCGCCTCTTCTATTGGGATCTTCATGGTCTTGAAGGAAATTGGCTATATCTTAATCATCTTAAAAAACAGGCCAATTTTCTTCAAAATTAGGGATATAGGGTTGGTGGATTGTGTCAATTATACATTTCCCCTTTTTTAGCAATATCGTTGCGGATAGTTGAGAATGTGGATGCAACTATGGCTAGGGCATTGGCCATGTCATTAAGGCATTGGTTTAGGGCCAAGAATTGTAGCTTTTCGAACCCCTAGATCATGCTAGTGATATGGCTTCAATTTATCATCTTTAGTTTCGAAAGTCCCTCTTACTTGCGAGATGACAAGGTCAAAATCCCCAATTATGAGTAAGTGTTGGATTCCCCATGCTGGGTCGCTTCAAGTCCCAGTAGGAGGGCTTCATATTCAACTATGTTATTGGTGCAAGCAAATTGGAATCTTAAAGAGAATAACAAGTGTTCCTGTGAAGGGGTATGATGACAATGTCAGCCCCTGATCCGACTTGAGAGTGAGACCCATCAAAAATACATGACCCACATCCCATGGAGAGGGGTAGTTTTGATATGCTCTCCTTTGAAAATTCTCCATTCTCCAAGTTTATCATCCTCTTCTTTCAAGTCATTATCAGTTTCTTGAGAGTTGACAATCATTGGGGGCAGAGAATTCTTGCCTACGGATGGACACGTAGGAGATTTCTTTCCAAGAAGGTATATAGTGGAACCATCTTCACTGATGGACAGGTTAAGGTACTCAACGAATTGTTTCGATATAATCATGCCTCATGTTGGATTGGTTTTGATAATGAGAATGTTTATGGAGAATTCTTTCTCAGGATATGTATGGAAAAAGACCTTTCTACCTTCTACCAGCCCACATACCTTGGATTCTTTGCAGTTGAGAATCACCTTGCCTCGACACTTTATTGAAAGAGTAATCCCAAGCATTTTCATGATACTCAAAGGCATGATATGGATAGGGCTCCTTGAATTCAAGATGCAATTCTTCAAATTATGCCCACTTTTTCCCAGAGCCACATAAAAAGGATCATTCAAACTTAAAATCAATCTCAAGGGAATTTTGGGAGTAGGGTCATGAGGTTCCTTTGCTTGTCACTGAGTCTGTGTGTCATGATTTCTTCATGATGGGGGATACTTTTATTTGAGGGGGGAGGATCATCTTCAACTTGCAGCATGTTAATCGAAACATGCTTCATGGCTTCATCAAGGTCAACCATCATGTTTTGAGCTTTAAAGAGACTAGAGGGGTTTTTATTTCAGACATTGAAGGCCAGTTATCCTTTGAAGGCATCGAGGTAAGCAACCATAGCTACATCATTTCGGGGAGACATTTCTTGAGGGATAGAATGGATAATCATATTGAATTGTTGATTAAACTCAACAGTGGCCTCATCCTCTTTCTCTTCACTAGACAAGAGCCCTTTCTATATTTGAGCACATCCTTTTTTTGGAACCATCTTATAAAGGTTTGGACAAATCCTTCCCACGTAGAGATGGAATATGGTGGAAGGTTGAAATACCAATCTCGGACATTCCCTGTCATGGTTGTAGCGAAGACAATCATCTGACTATAGTCATTATATAGTCCATCACATGTTAGGTACTCAAACTTTAAGATATGTTCCTAGGGATCCTCTTTCCCTGTAAACATAGGTCTTTTGGGATCTTCAGTTACTGAACAAAAGGTAGCCCCGGTCATGGAGGATAGATCTAAAGGTATAAATATCTTATGTTTCTTCCTATATTGATTGAGCTTTTTGTTGAAGAAAGGAACATGGGGTTTGTCAGCTTTCCTTTGATGTATGTTATAACCTCAAGATATTCCATTCGGGAGAGAGAATGTGGAGTTTCCAGAGGAATGCTTTTATAGACGTCGTCAATGAATCAATTCCTCGATGATTGGCAAGGGAGGTAGACCTGCTTTCCTCGACAACGACACCAAAATGTTACTGCTCAAACTAGCAGGGGACCTGAGGGGAATCCCTAAAGGGCGAATGCTAGGCCAAGGGCAACAAATGGAGTCTTAGCCCTCTGTCACCTCAGCTAAGGCTCCCTTCTATTTACATACTTTCACCGATGGGAGGAGACCCAATATGTATGGAGTCACCAATGAGTAAAAAGTCAATGGATATGAGTGACCCAGACCCTTTCCGAGGAGGTTTTGTAGAATGGAGCTTGCTTGCTTTCTAAGCAAGGGACTATGTGCTTCTAAGGAAAGGAGGATGATTTTTGGGGGTTAGGCGTATGAGAATAGACTTTGAAAGGAGTTTCCACACCCTAAATCCTTGTTAAAGCTGGTATGCACGATGGTTCTTAAAGAATAGTCCTTTGAAGGAGTGGGACCACATGGGTCCAAGTGGACCTGATCTATGGTAGGAGGAAAGTATGAAATAATCAATGATTTTCTTACCCTAGACAAGGTGGCTAGGATCAAAGAAAGTATTTGGATTGATGATGTTTTTTTGACCCTAGGAAGTGCTAGCCTTGGGGATGGCATGACACGTTTGGTCCCAGAGCTAGGGCTTGGGTTTTCTCCCAACTCCATCCTCAGAATGTTTTCAAGTTTGGAGGCGGGATAGAAGAGATGCCAACGCAGGATACCCTAGGAGATCGAACCTTTTTAGTGGCTAACTTGCCAGAAAATTGATGCCCTAGGCACGCCAATGTGGCTAGACTTGGGAGAAGGTGAAAGAGTAGGAGT
Organism: Pinus taeda; assembly: GCA_000404065.3. Lineage (NCBI taxonomy): Eukaryota > Viridiplantae > Streptophyta > Pinopsida > Pinales > Pinaceae > Pinus > Pinus taeda. The sequence goes on along the minus strand of APFE031153194.1, from coordinate 86,499 downwards.
TTTGGTGACCACCCTTTGTAGATCAGTGCCTTAATACTTGGGAGAATGGAGTCTATGTTGATTATGTGTAAGATTTCTTGGTTTCCAGTCAAGGAGGCCTCAAAATTACTTCACAAACCCTCTAGGTCAAGTGAAAGCAATCTCGTAGCTTTTATACTTCAAATGCACAAGCGGAATGGCTTGTCAAAGTCAAATTTTACCTCTAGGAGATTTAGCTCATACTACAAGGGGCAATGCATGGAGAGAACGTTATGATAGGGACAATCCCACAATATTAAGCAACAATTAGCCTTAAAACAATGAAAATCCCATCCAACATATATTACAAAGTAACAAGAATAGCATAAAAAATTTCGTACTTACAGTGCAGTAGAGTATATTCAACCATTCACAAATGACAATAATGAAGCTCCAAGAGAAGATAAACTAATAACCATACATCAAAATTCATCCATAAATGCTCCAATTCGTCCTTTAGCAAAAATTGTGAAATGCTTTTTATTTCTTAGATTAGATTCTTCTCTTTAGATTATTATTGTGTTCTTTCATCAAACAGTTACCAACGCATAAACTATCTCAGTCATAGTAAAGATCTCTTACTTCCTCTATCTTGGACTTCTTCTTTTCAGTGTCCTCCACTTCTTTGGTGATATGAGCTTCTTCTCTTCCTCTTTTGTTATTGTCCTTCTTGATTTTAGGACAATATCTTTTGTAGTGTCCATATTCTTCACCCCCATAGCATTGGATCTTAGTCATGTTCCTTTTCTTTTTCTTTTTCCGAGAATAAAACTTCCCAAATTTTCCTCTTCTTCTTGTCATTATAGCATAATTTTGATTTTGCTCATCTGTTCCCACATCAGATTTGGCCTTTAGTCTAGATTCTTCAATCTTGCACAGTGTCCATAGACCCTGGAATGTAGTAGCTTCTTTCTTCCCATAAATACTTGAAGTTACCCCACTCTTCCGGTAGTGCATTTAATACAACTGTAGTCATTTCTCTATCAGACATGACTTCTCCTAGATCTTGTAGTTGATCCTGGATCTCAGATATCCTCAAAGTATGAGGCTATTCCATCTTCCCTTGACATCTTTAGCTTGTAGAGTTCTTGCCTTAATGAGATGACTTCTCCAACAGTGCTTATGAAATACAACTCTACCAATTTGTCATAGATTCCTTTTGAATTTTCGAGTATAGATACATAGTGATGAGGGGATCCTTGATGGATTCATTGAACCCCTGGTATGGGGTGATTGAGGATCATTTAGCACATCCAACAAGAGCAACAATTCATAAACTTCTCAACAGGACAACCGAGCTCAAGGAGGGTGGTTGAGATTGAAGGGAGAAGGTGGTTTTTGGTTTGTATACACCTATTTCAGGGGCCGAGGTTGAGCAGGAGAAGTCCGCAAGCCTTAAGAGCTATTTTGGCAGGCTGTGCGTGGATAATAGAAGCTTGTTTATCATTGTTTGGAGGGCTGCAACCTTATTCTTCTTTGCAGACTTGGCCGCAAACTTGTAAGTCTGTTCTGTGAGGGCCATAAGCCTTAAACAGGCAACACAAGTGGCTGAAAGGGACAACTAATGGAGTAGGACTGTGAGCAGGGATAGGCTGCAGTATTTGGAGGTCTACTAGAGTGGTGCCCTAACCAGAGGCGAAGCTACAACAACATGCACAACTAGGTATGTTGATGTTGTTGAGTGAAGATTGGATTTTTTGCTAGTTGGGTGGTGTCCAAGTGTGGGCAAGTTGCAGCCTGTGGAAGCCATGTGTTAGGGTTGACCTGTGTGGTTAGAAACCCTAACTAGGAGCAAATTCTATAGTGCATTATTGACAGAGGTATTGGGCATCTTTGGATTGATGGAGGGCAACGTGTGGATTTCCAAAGTAGCCCTAGAGCAGCAAACAAGGACTTTGGACTCTTGCATGATTGGGTGAAGTATTGAGCCTAATGTGTAGCTCTTTGATGGACGAAGGAAGCGACTAAGAAGGCAGATTGGTGCTCAGGTATTGGCCATCCTAGAAGAGCAGATTGGATCAGCCCGTGTTCATTGTAGCAGAAGTGACTTGCAGTAGTGATAGGTGGCAACCCTCCTGGAGTCTCTATGTGTTGTTTCTTGATGGACTAAGGGGCAACTAAAGAGAAGATTGGAAGCGAAGGGCCGACAGGATAAGATACGACATAGAGGCTATGATTGTGCATTAGAGCAACAAGATTGCCATTGTATCTTGTATTCTTGTACTTGTGGATATTTGAGGGCCATTATCCCTTGTACGAGACCCCTAGAATATTGTATTATATGTTGATAATATAATGAAGTTGGGTTACATATATTGTTGTTATTATTGTTATTGTGTATGTGATTGATTTACTGCATTATATTTTTTCGTTGTGCAAAGTAGCTTTATTGAGATTCTTGATTTGATAGCGTCAAAGATTTAAGATTCTATCCTAGACAAATTCGACGTGGTATCAGAGAGTGTCTGAGCTAATTTGGAAGACAGTGAATCAAAGAGTGCACAATGAAGTACAACTTAAGAGGGAGTTGGTCACATTGTAGGGCTCACGACAATGTCAAAGTTACAGGTTGGTCTTTGGTATGAGGACAAATTGGAAGGACTATCCAACTATAGTCCTTGGAAGGAAAGGATCAAGTTGGTATTGCAAGTCAACAGGATCTGCTGGTTCGCCGAGAAAGAGATCAAGAAGCCAACCGACCCTAAGGAGCACGAATGAAGGGTAACATAAGGACTTGAGTAAAGTCAAGTGTTTCAAGTTTCAACTGTGGCGAGATGGGTCATTTTTCGTTGAGATGTCCGATGAAGAAGAAGACAGGAGATGACGAGAAGAAGAAAGGGAAGCAGGTCGTCGGTGTTGCCACTTCTGCTGGGATAGATGCTCTCACAAGGAGGTTGGAGGAGGACTTTGCTATGATCTCTCATTTCTTGCAGGGTACCATCGATGAGGATGCATGGTAAGTGGATAGTGGTGTGTCGAAAGATATGACAGGGTCACAGGAGGTATTCAAGATTCTAGCTGAGTGGGACATGAAGTTGCACGTAGTGTTGGGCGACAAGAGTTAGAAGGAGATCTGAGGATCAGGAGTTGTGCCATTCAGGATGGAGTCAGGGCGGGCCCAAGATGTACTATTTGTACCAAGACTCAGAGATAGCGTGATATCTGTGTCAGTGGTTGAGAAGAAGGGGTTTGAGGTCTTATTCCAGGATGGGAAGGAAAGATTCAAGCCCAGAGGCTCTAACTGCGCAAGTATTGTGATTGGAGTTAAAGCATGGTCTATACAAGTTGATGGGTAAGCCTATGGATCATGAGAATAAGACGCAGGAGTACCAAGGACAGGTTCCAGAGAAGTAGGCACAGGTGTAGGCTTCAGAGTTGCAAGTACAAGTTCCAAAGAAGAAGGTCTAGGTTCCAGAGGCTCAGAGGGAGTAGAGTTCTAGAGGGAGTTTGCAGGTTCGGAGGGAGACTTTATTGCCCAAGAAGAGCGCATGGTCAGTGGGGAGCAACGGTGCTCCTACAACTGCTAAGAAGGAATCATGGAGAGAATGGAAGCCAATTCAAGAGGAGAAGAAGATGCAGGATGCTTCGAGTGACATCGACACTTCCGAGAGAGGTGTAGTTCATGCTACAGGGATTGTTGCAGTCGTGAACGCCAGGAGTTGGGCAAGTGTTGTGAGTAGTGATGATGATGATGATGAGCTACTTCCAAGTCATGGATGTACCTCCCTTCCCTAAGAGGGAGTGTTCATTTTTTATAGCTTGGGAGGTACTCGAAGCCCTAGGGTTTAGGGTTTGGAGGTTGAAGAGCCGCAATGGGGCATTGTGGGCTTGGAACCCAAGCTTGGGGTTTTGTACCCCAAGGAGTTGGGCCAAAACCATGGAGCATTTTGGACATGTGATGGATGGCGATGATAGAGGGCGTTGAGGAGAATCCAACGCAACAAGAATCATCGAATTTCGAGTTGTCTACAATCAGTTATGAATTTTTGAAAGTTAATGATTGGTTTTTGGCACATGAGTCATGTAGGATTGAAGTGAAATGTGTCAAAAGTCATGTCACTTGGAGAATTCGTTGAAGCCCTTCTATGGTGTATAAATAGAAGGTGATTGAGGATCATTTAGCACATCAAAGAAGAGAAACAATACATAGACTTCTCAACAGGACAATTGAGCTCAAGGAGGGTGGCCGAAATTGAAGGGAGAAGGTGGTTTTTCGTATGTATACACCTATTTCAAGGGTCGAGGTTGACCAGGAGAAGGCCACAGGCCTTAAGAGCTGTTTTGGCATGCTGTCTGTGCGTAACAGAGGCTAGTTTATCATTGTTTGGAGGGCTGCAACTCTATTCTTCTTTGCAGACTTGGTCGCAGGCCTGTAAGTTTGTTTTGTGACGGTTGTAAGCCTTGAACAGACAACACAATTGCACAAGTGGCCTAAAGGGATAACAAATGGAGTAGGACTATGAGCAGGAATAGGCCGCGGTTCTTGGAGGTCTGTTCGAGTGGTTCTGTGGGCTACAACAACAGTTGATTGGGTGCCCTAACTAGAGGAGAAGCTACAACAACATGTACAACCAGGTATGTTGATTTTGTTGAGTGAAGATTGGATTGTTTGCTAATTGGGTGGTGTCCAAGTGTGGGCAAGTTGCAGCCTGTGGAAGCCATGTGTTAGGGTTGACTTGGGTGGTTAGAAACCCTAACTAGGAGCAGATTCTACAGTGGATTATTGACAGAGGTATTAGGCATCTTTGGACTGATGGAGGGCAGCGTGTAGATGTTCAAAGTAGCCCTAGAGGAACAAACAAGGACTTTGGACTGTTGCGTGATTGGGTGAGGTATTGAGCCTAATGTGTAGCTCTTTGATGGACAAAGGAAGCTACTAAGAAGGCAGATTGGTGCTCAGGTATTGGCCAACCTAGAAGATCATATTGGTTCAGCTTGTGTTCATTGTAGCAGAAGTGACTTGTAGTGGTGATAGGTCGTAGCCCTTTTGGAGTCTCTCTTTGTTGTTTCTTGATGGACTAAGGGGCGGCTAGAGAGCAGATTGGAAGCAAAGGATCGACCTGACGAGATACAACGTAGAGGCTGTGACTGTGCACTAGAGTAATGAGATTGTCATTGTATCTTGTATTCTTGTACTTGTGGATGTTTGAGGGCCATTATCCCCTGTATGGGAGCCCCAAACTGTTGTGTTATATGTTGATAATATAATGAAGTTGGGTTACATATATTGTTGTTATTATTCTTATTGTGCACGTGATTGATTTACTGCATTATATTGTTTCGCTGTGTAAAGTAGCTTTGTTGAGATTCTTGGTTTGGTAGTGTCAGAGATTTAAGATTCTATCCTAGACACTTGTGTCATGGAAATTCAATAGTCTCATCATTGGAAAGCTTCTCATGAGAAGGAGCTTCTTTAACTTAAGAATGAGGGAGGGAGAAATGAATATGAGATGCATAAACTTCAAGTTTTAAATCAACATCAGAAGATGGTACTTCAATGGGAAATTGAAGAGGCTGGCATAGCTACTAAGAGGTTGATGGAGCTATTGGAAGCTCAAAAAGCTCCATCTTGTGGTGATGAGAGTGCAAGTAGAAATGAGTATAAGATGCATAAACTTCAAGTTTTAAATCAACTTTAGATGTTCAACAGAAAACTGTTGAGGCTGGCATGACTACTAAGAGGTTGAAGGAGCTTTTGGAAGCTTGAAAAGTTCCATCTTAAGAATGAGGGAAGTAAAATGAGTATGAGATGCATAAACTTCAGCTTAAGAATGAGGGAAGGAGAAATGAGTTTGAGATGCATAAACTTCAAGTTTTAAATTAATGTCAAAAGATGGTTCTTCAACGGAAAATTGAAGAGGCTGGCATGGCTACTAAGAGGTTGAAGGAGCTATTGGAAACTCTAAAAGCTCCATCTCGTGGTGATGGGAGTGCAAGTAGAAATGGATTTGTTCAGAGTAACGAGAGAGCTTTGCAATAGTCTCTTGAGCACGAACTATTGGAAGCTTGAAAAGCTCCATCTTAAGAATGAGGGAAGGAAAATGAGTATGAGATGCATAAACTTCAGCTTAAGAATGAGGGAAGGAGAAATGAGTTTGAGATGCATAAACTTCAAGTTTTAAATCAATGTCAAAAGATGGTTCTTCAACAGAAAATTGAAGAGGCTGGCCCGGGTACTAAAAGGTTGAAGGAGCTATTGGAAGTTCTAAAAGGTCCATCTCGTGGTGATGGGAGTGCAAGTAGAAATGGATTTGTTCAGAGTAACGAGAGAGCTTTGCAATAGTCTCTTGAGCATGAATTACAAGTAGTTGTTCATGTGCATGAAGTTCGTTTTTAATGTGAAAGGCAAACTGAAGCAGGGGCTTCAATGGCAGAGGAGATGGCGAAACTAAAGCAAGAGGGTGAAACAAGTAATGGTTCTCCTTCGATATCTCCATGTGCAAGAGAGTCAAGGATGGGGTTACGGGAAACTATGCTGAACTCTTCCTCTAGCACACTTACCATGGCATCACAACTATTTGAAGCAAATGGACATAAGCGTGCTTTTAGTGGATGTGACTGTTGGTATCAACTATGATCAATGGGTGATGCAAAAGGTTTACTTAATTTTCTGTTTAACGCTGCAGCATATTCGGGGTGCCAAGAGATCAGGGGGATGAAATAAAGTATTTGTAAGCTTGGTTCTCTACTAAGAGCGAAACTCAGAGCAAGGAATTGAAGAAGCAACAATGAAACTTGTCATTGCTTGAGGACAAGCAGTATCGGGAAGGGGGGACTGTAATGCTCACTAGAAATTGGTGGACTAATAGGGACGAAGTAGCCTATCGATCCCTGTAAGCTATAGTCCTCGATAAAGGGGAAAACCCCAAAGTACCCAATGTTTGGGCAAGTCTGGGGCAAAAAAGACCAAAGTTGGAGTTTGATGTGAATCTCACTCAACTAATTAAGAAGAGAAATCCCCTCAAGGAAATCTATAAATACAAGAGGGTTGAATTCATTTGGATCATTTATCTCTGTTTATCTTTGAGCATGACGCTCTGAGGCTTTGTTTTAAGACCCCATTTTCTCCTTGGACTAGTTTTGTTGGAGGTGGTCCCACCCTACCTTGTCACTCTTCTTTGTCTCTTCTATTTGTTTGTTTGTTTGTTCTGGCCACAAGGACTTAATTGTCTGAAGGATCAGTGAAGTAATTGTGGGAAAGTCTGAGGCCAAACTAACTATTTCACCTTCTACTTTTTGGTTCTGGCACACAGGAAGGCATACTCATGAAAGAAAAGTGAAGATCCTTAGGTGAGGGATCTAAGACAAGGTATCTGAATTATTCTGGAAAGAAAAAACTAAGGGCGGGCATCCACATTCATTCTAAACTTAAAGATAGACGAATTATTCAAGTGGGTTTCTCTGAAGCTGGAAATCTACATTCTTGAGGCAGCTGAAATTTCTGAGACCAGTAGGCCGAAATTGCTGAGGTAGCTGCAGGTCATCTGAAACAAGCAGGACGGAACTTTCTGAGGCCTGATTTATGTCCCTGAGGCAGAAAAATATTCCTGAGGCTGGATGTAACTATCTGAGTCTAATTCCTAATCAGGTTGAAATTTTCTGAAGCTGTGATCATCCAGGATCTGTATAATTGTGAAAGGAGGCCTTTACAGTTGGTCCGAGCCCTCACCAAAACTAAATGAAGTTTTCTGAAGTAGGCCTGAAGTCCCTAGAGCACACACAGATCCTGAGACGCAATTGAAGGAGTCCTGGGCAGAATTGGGAGTTCGACCACACTCCAGATACATCAGGCAGCCCGCACCCCCTGTCTGAGCTTCAGTAGTATTGCAATAAGGAGTTTCTGAAGCTGATTGGACAGGTTACTATGGTCAGACCACATAACTTTCTAGTATGGGATACAGTTATCAGTAGCCTAGTTCATAATAAGTTAAAATTAGCTGGGTTTGTTTTGGCATTGGTTAAATTTGTACTGGACGGTTGGAATTTGGTATAACACAGTAGTGTAAGTCTGTTGAATTTCAAAATATACTGTATTGGTTGAATCTGGCTTCTATTAAGTTTGCTGCAGTACTGTGTTGAAGGTTTATTGTGGGTTTAAGGAAAAGTTATTGTTCTGCTAAAGAATTGCATTAGTTGAACTTCCTGTGTCCTTGTCTGAATGTGGGAAGAGGAATTTGCTGGAAACCCCAGAAAACTCTAGGGCAGAATTACCCTAGTTTATTACATACATGGAATAATTTAAACCTCTCCCTTTCTTCTTCAAGATTAATAGTGTTCAAGTTACCTCTTTGTGAGTGGATGTGCAGGTTATTGTTGACATTTGAATTGCTCCCTATTTAGTTTCCTGCATTAGCTATGTATGTTAACATCATTCATCAACATATGAATTTCTCTCAATCTGGTTTCCAATGTCTGCTATGCTATCCTCTAGATTGGGTTTTTTCCAAAATACAAACTGTAGTGCTTATCAGAGCTTTTTATATGGGCACACTATGAGATTGATTGGTTGGTCAGTGCATCATTTGGCACCAATGGTTCTGGGAGTACCTCTTAGACTTGGTACGTGGTTGCATGTTTTTGTTGTTTAGGGGTTGATGATAGATAGGTTTCTTGAGCAGGTAGCTTATACAGGTATATCTAGAGGACAAAGCGCAAGTACTTCTAGAGGACACACCACAAGTAGTAGATGGATAAGGTTTAGCAAAGATAGGTGCCCATATTTGTAGGTTTAGTGCAATATTCATAACAAGTATTGGGGGGGGGGGGGGGGGAACAAAGACCCATAAAGGGGTATGGTCAGACTAGTGTTTCTTGTAGATTTTTTTGTTGGTTTTTTAATTTCAAGATTTGTTTTATTTTCACATTTCTTGATGATCTTGTATTTTGAGATTAGATCATATTTTTTGACATCCTTTAAGAAGATAAGCAGGTGATTCAATTTGGGGCCAACTGGACAATATGCTATTTTGAGCAATTTCTATTTTTAGAAAGTAGTTAGATTGATAGGTGGATCACATTTTTGAGTAGTCAGTTGGGATATGTAGTCGTTGTTTGAAGTTTAAATTGCAACTCATTTTGATACTGAAAATTTAACATATTTTTAGCAAGTCTATTTTTGATAGAATGATTACATAATGGTATGCCTAGTAAGGTGTACGACATTGGTGTCAAGTTTATGCCATTTTGAGGAGGTTGGATTTTTGTGGCCTTGATTGATATTTGTAAATTGTGAGGAGGGTGCTTGGGGGGTTCATGTGTGGCTTACTTCTTGTATTTAGAGAGATATCATCCTTTTGGTTTCACTATCTTTGATATAGGGCACACCCACTTCTGGGAACCTTTCTTATGATTGCCTTGATCCGCTCCTTGCTGTTTTGGTCCTAGAATCAATTTGCCCTATGTAGTGTCTCCTTACTACTTTTGAGTTATAGGATAAGTTGCCTCTCTTGAATTTAGGGCATGTTGGTTAAAATAAAGGGGTGCAGGGCCTAGGAAGGCTGACCTGGGGGTTCACGTGTGGCTTACTTGTTGTATTTAGAGAGATATCATCCTTTTGGTTTCACTATCTTTGATATAGGGCACACCCACTTTTGGGAACCTTTCTTATGATTGCCTTGACCTGCTCTTCTTGCTATTTTGGTCCTAGAATCAATTTGCCCTATGTAGTGTCTCCTTGCTACTTCTGAGTTATAGGATAAGTTGCCTCTCTTGAATTTAGGGCATGTTGGTTAAAATAAAGGGATGCACGGCCTAGGAAGGCTGCCTTGCATGTTTGACCATAAAATATATTGATTCTGTGTAATGTCCTCTACGAATTGAGGATAAATGGGACTCATTAGCTTATCCATCCCCGTAGGCTATAGTCCACCTAAAACGGGGAGAAACCCAAAATACCCATTGTTGGGCAAGTTTTGGGGTAGTGGGGCGAAGAAACCCAAAAATTGGGGTTTTGAGTAAGATTCACTCAACCAATTAAAAAGATGAAACCCATCGAGGAAACCTATAAATATAGGAGGGTTGAATTCATTTTGGAGCATCATTGTGGATAGTCTTATTTGTTTCTTGAGCATCAGCTCTGAGAGTTTTAGAACCCTTTCTGTCTTGTCAATTTCGGTGGTGAAAGATTCCACCCTAGTTGACACCTTTTCCATTCTCTATCTCTGTTTGGGCACAGGGATACTTTGAAGGAGGATTGAAATTTTGCATTGGTTTCTTTATGTTCTTAGTGTAAGAGTCTTAGTTGAGCAACAAGTTCATTTTGTCTCTGTTTTTGCTTTCTGGCAGCTTGTTAGGGCAGCGAAGTACTGGATAAGGCAGCAAGTTCTTTCCCTTGTTCAGTTTAGGGCACAAAGGGTAGCGAAGTCTATCAAGAACAACACGAAGATTGGAGCGAGATTCCTTGAAGGAAGTGGATATTGGATTCCTGACGCTGGGTTGACATCTCATCATGATGTAGTTTTGGATGCCCTGAAGTGTAACAGAAGTTGCACAGTAAGAAAATGATCTATTTTGAAGCTCGACTGGTGCAGGATTGGAGACCGAGTGCAAAATTGGGTTTACAAAAGAAATTTCGAGGTCTTAAGATGCAGTGTTAGCTCTTTTGTAGCAGAATCGAGTAGTGAGGCTTCTTTTCTTTCCCATGTGTCATCTCTGTGAAGCAAGATTTGTGAAGAATTGAATGATGAAGATACTCCTGCGATGTCAAGCCTAAAACTAGGGTGTTTCTAACCTATAGCTGCCACCGTGGGAGGAAAAGTCCGTTTAACAAAGTGATGAGGGTTATGTACAAGATGGTTAAGGTTTGTTGGCCGACATTCGCTTCCATAGTCGGTTTCAAGAAGTATAGTCATGTTTCTTTTTGAGTTTGGACTATTTTGATTTGGATGTTATGTGCTATCGTATTCACTTTGAGTTTAATATATTCTATGTGGACTTAATGTGGTGGGGCCCATTAGGCCATTAAATTTGATATATTGGAACTATCTTGGTATTATTGAATGTTTATTGTTTTCTTAACTATAGTGTAAAAAGGACTTAGCACTATTTTCATTGAACTCTATTGTTACAAAGGAAAAATCACCCTAGCACGTTGCTAGCATCTCACCAATTGTGAGTATATGAGTCGTGCATGCTACTTGTGGATACAAGCAATGTCACTGTAAGAAAAGAGAGAGGTACTCACCGTTCAGCCATGGGGGATAGAGAAGGACAAGGAGAACACAACCCTGGTATTTTGTTGAACGAATTACTAAATGGACAACACCAAATGAACCAACATTTGCAACAACAAGGACAACAAATGATTGAAGGGCAGTGGGAGATTGCACAAGTTTTGGCTCAAGGACAACAACAACTTGCTCAACTAATTACTCATTTTATAGGACAACAAGATGCTGCTACCAACAAGAGGACCACCAATGAAGGTAGTGGTAATCATAGTCCCAGTTTGCCTAATAACCATGCAAAGAGCTAAAGGAGCAACGTGTTATTACTTTCCCAATGCACAAACAATCAAGGGATGACAACCCCAAAAACAATGGAAATCAACTTCTTAACGCATATATTTAAGGTTATGCGAGATTGGATGAGAACACTCAAGCAACTATGACCTTCAATTAATACAACTCTAGGTACAGGAATAGACCTGGGAGGTAGCTAAATGGGGAACTAGCACGTAAGGTGTGAGTAAACTTCCTTTACCCTCATTTGATGGATCATCTAAATGTACAACAAGGGATTGGGTGCAAAAGTTGGACACCTACTTCATGCTGAATCCTATGGCTGAAGCATACGCAATCTAATTTGCCACATTACATTTAGAAGGGGAAGCACATTAGTGGTGGTATCATGGTCTAGTAACTCTGGGACATGCCAATATTACTTCTTATGAAAATTTTACACAAAGGCTGATAAAAAGATTTAATCGAAAGAACCCAGACATCCATTTTAGAGAACTTGCACTACCCAAGCAAACAAGGTCACATAATTGGTTTATTGTAGAATTTGAACGTACTACAGTCATGGTAACATATATATTTGAAGAGCTAGTTATGCTTTTCATTGAAGCATTCGCTGAACCCCTACAAGGAATGGGTCAAGGCATTCAATCCCGCCACTCTTCAAGAGGGTACCAAGCAGACTCGAGACATGGGAAATGCAACAACTAAAGCTAAGGCTCCATCCAAGACTTTCATTCCTCCAAAAGATAAGGAGAAGAAGCCTTTTCAATGTGATGGGCCCAGAAAGGACAGGTTAGACGAAGAAACACGAAGCGAACTTAGGTGAAAGAAGCTATGTTTCAATTGCAGGGAGTTGTGGGAACTAGATCACCGCTGTTTAGGGAACGAAAAAATTCACTACATCAAAATAGTGTCTGATGATGAGGAAGAAGGAGAGGAACCTACTTCAAATGTTGAAGAACTGCTACAGAAAGAAGAAAGAGAAGAAGAAAAGCCTAACAATCGCAAGGAAGAACTGTCACAAGAAGAAAGGCCCAACGGAGAAAATAAGACTCGACAAGATTGATGCAACACTAGTAGCTAAAAAGGGATTTCCCACCAAAGAGTTCGAGGGCTTGGATGTGATAGTTGCGGATGGGTACAACTTGGATTGCACAAGAATGATCTCAGTTTTGAGTGTAACTCTCAGTAACTATACTTTTACTAGTTATTCCTATGTAATAGATCTTGCATACCTCAACATGGTATTGAGGGTTCAATGGTTGTATTCGTTGGGCAAACACACGATGGACTACCAAGCATTGGAAATGGAGTTTAGAACACCAAATGGCAGTAAGGTCGTACTAAGAGGTATGTCAAATGGCAGCCCATAGGTCGTTCCAGCCAGGAGGATGGAAGCCTTATTCAGGCATGGGGATATAGCATATGTAATAGAATGTAAGGGAATGACCCAAAAGATTCCCGACAATGACAAACCACAATACAAGATAGATATTCAACAAGTGTTGGACAAACATGCTCTAGTTTTTGGTGACATTCCTCTAGATTTACCTCCTAAAAGAGGATTTGAGCATACTATTGAATTGGAAGGAGGGGCCAAGCTTGTGATCACCACACCATATCGAAATCCAAAGAAGTTCAAGGATGAGATAGAAAAAACCATGCAAGAATTATTAGTCACGAATCATATTAGACCCAAGTTAAGTCCATTTGCATCATCCATAGTTTTGGTGAAGAAGAAGGATGGCACGTGGAGAATGTGTATTGATTACTGAGGCCTCAACAAGAAAACCATTAAAAACATGTATCCCATTCCCAGGATTGATAAATTGTTGGATGAACTCCATGGGGTAGTGTACTTTTCAAAGATCAATTTCTGATCCGAGTATCATAAAATACGAGTTCGTGAAGAAGATGTGCCAAAAACAACATTTCGATGTGACTACAGACACTTTGAATTTCTGGTCATGCCATTTGGGCTAACCAATTCCCCCGCTACCTTCCAATGTTGCATGAACAACATTTTCAATAGGCAACTAAGGAAGTTTTTTGTTGGTGTTCTTTGACGACCTTCTCATCTACAGTGAGACGTGGAATGATCATTTGGGACACTTGGATCAAATTTTGAGCATCATGCAGGAACAAACTCTTTATGCCAAGGCATCAAGATGTGAGTTCGGGTTGACGAGAATTCTTTATTTGGGACATATGATTAGTGCAAAAGGGATACAAGTTCATCAAGAAAAGATCCAGGCAATAGTGGATTGGCCTACACCGAAAACCCTAATAGAACTACGAGGGTTCCTTGGTATCTGTTGCTACTATTGGCGGTTCATTAAAGGATTGTCCCAGTTAAGTGCACCCCTGACGGACTTGACCAAAAAGGGAGCATTTAGGTGGATAGGGGAATCTCACAAGTTGTTTAACAAGCTCAAAGAAATAATGATCTCATGTTCAGTATTGGCTCTTCCTGACTTTGATCAACCATTCAAATTAGAATGTGATGCGTCAGGTGAGGGAATAGGAGTTGTCCTAATGCAAAAAGGTCATCCTATCGCATTTGAAAGTCGGAAGATGGAAGATATATAAAGACTTTACTCCATATATGACAAGGAGATGTTGGCTATCATGCATGCATTGTCAAAGTTCAGACAATATTTGGCGGGCAATAGGTTCGTAGTGACAAACCACAACAACCTGTGCCATTTCTTGGGACAAAGGGATCTGAACGAATGACAACAGAATTGGGTAAGCAAAATCCAAGTTTATGATTTTGATATTGAATATGTGAAGGGGAAGAAGAACGTTGTGGCTGATGCACTTTCCAAGAAACCAACAACATCCACCTTCTTGGAACTCACAGAAAATTGGAAGCCACACCTCTCTGCGGAGTATGCCAAGAACCAATTTGTATGTGTGCTAATCAACAAAATCATCCAGGAAGAAAGGTACAAAATAGTTGATGGAGTCATTTATTATAAGGACAAGATATACCTAGCTCCTGGGTCCTACACTAAAGGAGAAAATTTTGAAGGTTACACATGATATTCCTTCAGTTGGGCATCAGGGATTCTTCAAGACATATCGATAGCTTTGGGAACGAATCTCGTGGAAAGGGATCAAGGAAGATGTGATGAAATATGTCAGGGAATGTATGACATGTCAATAGAATAAGGTTGAGCATACACATCTTGCAGGTCTTCTCCAACCTTTACCAATTCCAGAATAGAAATGGGAGAGCATTTAGATGGATTTCATCACAAGGTTACCCAAAGCACAAGGTAAGGGCTGCATCTACACGATGGTAGATAGGTTGACTAAATTCAGACACTTCATTTCAACAAGTTACTTGCCCAAAAACGTGGTAAAACTGTTTTTCAAAGTGGTCTTTAGACTGCATGGTCTGCCAAAGAATATAGTCAACGATCATGATAGTAGATTTATGGAGGCATTTTGGCAAGAGCTTTTCAGCTCAGTGGGAACTATATTGACCCCTAGCTCTAGCTATCACCCTCAAACCGATGGTCAAACAAAAATTGTGAATAAATGGATTGAGGGATATCTACACAACTATGTGATAGATCAACATAAGGCATGGATTAAGTGGTTGTACCTCGGTTTCCAAAAGTATAATCGTGTTCCTTTTTGAGTTTGGACTATTTTGATTTGGATGTTATGTGCTATCATATTCAATTTGAGCTTAATATATTTTATGTAGACTTAATGTGGTGGGGCCCGTTGGGCCATTAACTTTTATATATTGGAACTGTCTTGGTATTATTGAATGTTTATTGTTCTTCACTATAGTGAACTACATTGTTATAGTGAAGGAAAAATGTTATTTTTACAAAAGAAAAATTGCCCTAGCACGTTACATTCTAGCCTAAGGGTGAATCATTCTAATTAGAATAGGTTGTTCAAACCATTTTGCTATTTTTAGAAGTAGATGCCTTTTTAATTGACCAAGCATGCACTATTCCATGTCTTTATACCTACACCATGCATGCATTTATCTTGGAATATTCTCTCTCTAGAAAAGTGCACCCCATCTCTAGTCTCGACTTTAATTAAAAAAATAAATCAATAATGTTAGAGGGGTGCGCTTTAGAAGAGAAGGCTTTAATCACAAATTTGTTAATCTAAGTATGATAGCTTTGTTGAGGATTATATTTTGGTGGGGGTCACACTCTCTTGGAGCCATTATTGGCATATGTCCCTTTTGGTTTCTCACTAAGGTGGACTCCATCATATTAGGAGACTGGCATGGTAGATTTGATGTTTTACATTGTTGGTTGTAAGGAATTGCTTCACTAGAAAGATTTGTATGGAAATTTTGATGTTTTACATTATGGGTTGCTTTTCTTGAATGGAGGACGAATTCTTGTAGAAGAGATGATCACATACATGAGATAATTGTTTTAGGAGTGCTCAAGATAGGGTTCTTTTGGACTATTTTCAAAGGGCATCTAGTCTATTCTTATCTATCTCTATAATTCCTATTCTTTCCTCTTCTATATAATCATTGTACAAGCAATGGCAAGAGGCGATTATTAATCAGTGTTTGTACTTTTTTATTGTTTCCATCTTTCTTTCTTGAGTGTGAGTTGAGAGCTAGCATAGAGCACATATGGTGGTTGGACTTCTGCATTTGCTGCATAGAGCACAAGTGGTGGTTGGACTTCTGCAATTGTCGCATGGTGATTGTAAGTGCGATATTCTTGGAGACTTATTGGTGTGTTCCTACCTGTAAACGATTTGGTCTTCGATAAAATCCTTGGTAATAAGGACCTATCAGTGATATTCTTGGTGACATAATGCGTTTTGTATGTGAGAACTCTTCTCGTAGACTCTTGCTCTTATTTGTGTTCTGGATAGAATACAAGTAGTAGTACTTAAATAGATTCATTTGCCTTATTTGATTCTCTTTCATCCATAATTTTGTTAATTTTCCTTGGGGCTATATTTTTCTTTGCTTTGATAATTGAATTTCTTCATTTACACATTAAATTCACCCCATAACATCATTACATTATTCAGATTTACATCATTATTCAACATCGTATGCAACTATGTAGAAAGAACAATAACATCATCATCAATGCAACGAAACATAAAGGAACAATATAAGAAAAGCATTCACACATAGAGACGCCAGGATTTGCCGGAGACCAGGGCAAAACCCACTATGGGGAAAACCCTTTCAGATTCTTCTTCTTATTAGATCGTCCTTGAATGATTCAACAAATGAGAGTACAATAATCCATATCTTCAACCATAAACCTATCGAATAATCAACTAAACAATATTCATGAAATGAATTCATCAATGCTTATATTGAAAACCTTGATTCTGAAGCCTGTAATGAGCTGTCATTATCTACGGTCAACTGCCGAACACTGTAGTCAACGAGCGAAAACTTCATACAACTGAAAAACCAAACCCTAGAAGCCGGTCGCATGGAGGACATGCCGTGTGTGCAACTGGGAAGCTTCAGTCGCTCCCTTGAGCCTATAAGCCTTCGACTATGGTTGAATTCTCCGACTCTGACTCTGAAGCCCTAGATGTCAATCGCATGGAGGACGAGTTGTGCGTGCGACTGAGTTGCTTTCGTCACATAGATGAGCCGGTCAGCGAGCTGTTGTGATCGAGTTTTTTTTGTGTCATGCCTGTGACTTAGGTTCAAAACCCTAAAATGGAAATGCGAGCTTCAAACCTTGCAATTTCATCTTCGAGTGACCCTGTTCCTCTGCGAATCTGCCTTAGACCTGTGCGAGCCAAAATCAAGAAATAGAAATAGAAGTGTCTCATGATGATCTCCAAATGAGGTAGAGGACACTTGTATTTATAGCCTTCCAAGGGTGTCCACTTTGCTTTAGGGCCGACCTAATCAAATATGCACGTGGGCTTATAATTCAAAAATACACTTTCCCTTATCCAAATTAGATGATATTTAGGTTGATTTTGGTCTCCTCGAAAGAGGAATTCAATGCAATCATCATCTCCATCAAATGAGCTGCCCAAAGTGGAATTTGACCGCAGTTGCATATTTTAACACTCCCTCTCAACTAGGGAGAATTCCACTTGCATTATTTCATCATATCATATTCAATCTCAAATATCTCATCATGACGGATCGTTATTGTTCATCTCGATTCATCTCTTGCTTATTCCTCCTTATCTCTTGATTGTTCCTGCTCATATGCCGAACTTTCTTGAATCTAAAAGAAGGATTTGACATTGGAGGGGAGCTCAATCTACCACCCTCTATCCATCGGGGAGCCATTGCTACCACCCGAAATCACTACCAGTGGGGAACCTAATGCTACTCCTGGGGAAAATATCAATGGGGAGCCAAATCTACAACTTGCATCATCATCAGAGAGCCTAGCTCAATCCAAACCAACATCAGGGAGCACATCTCAATCTAGAACCACATTGAGGAGCTTAGTCTCAACCCAAAATTTTTTGGGGGAGAAAAACATCTACAACCCCATATTGAGCAATAGGTGATATAGGGGAGCACATCTCAACCCATCTTATTGCTTATTGATCTTCTTAGAAATGACTCTCAAGAGTCATGTTGTAGAAAACTTGCATCATAATCAACTTGAGTTGTACAACCCCAAGTACACTCTCAACCCGTTGGCCAGATGGGAAGCGATAGTTCCAACAAGCCTAGCTTGTGGGTATGATGCCAATTGGGGTATACTCTCCAAAGTTCAATATAGGGGAGAAACATCTCCAACCCTATGGGTAACAGATAGGGAGCAACATCTATGGCCCTATTGTCCAAAGATCCCTCAACCTCAGGAGCCCTCTATCTCAATTCCTCACCCTGGGAGCTTAGATAGGGGGGAAGAGATGGCTTAGTGTTCTCAATCAACGATGCTCTTTGTAGATCAACAACATATCATCGTGGTCATATCTGGTAATCATCATGTTTCAGTAGTAGTTGTCTCCTATTCATACAAGACAACAAATCAAATATCATATCAGAATAAAATATACATATCATACAAAGGATACCATAGTCATCCTCCCTCTCAAGGAGCTCCCAACTACAAGCCTAAGCTTGTCTCATATAATAACACTATCTCATTGAAGGTGTCCCAGACTCGGCTACAAGTGGGATTTACTGCCAATTGGTTCCCACTCTTTGTCATCGCAATGTATCCATGTCATATCTAGAACTTTCTCCAACGACTTTCCAAAGAACTTCTTCATCCTGCCTCATAGCAAGCCATGCTAGCAACATCATACTCAACCTCGGTCATGCTTAAAGCTACAAATCTCTCATCCAAAAACATCATGGCAGATCTCATACTAAGGCAGGGTTTAGATGTGCTCATCTCATTAATAACGATCCCAATCATCATCAGTACATCCAAATAGTCACATATCAAAAATTGATCGTCCCATGCAAATATCTCGAAGGGTGCTTGGCGGAAATTCAATGTGTATGAAGTGGCTCAATCATGAACTCACTCATGTTCTATATGTAGGTGTGTGTGTGTGTACGTACAGACGGGTGTCCACATGGAACATCAATGCTTCAATCAACTGTCGGTTGCCAAGTCAGGTTCAACAATGTCTCTTCATAACTTCTTGAAATTCAATCGGAGTGTCAAGGATTTGGATTACTTTCCAAAAATTCTTCAATAGGTTCACAATATAGATTTTCTTTTCCAAACTTCAGATTCTTTATTTTGAACTTTGGAGGCCATCTCCCTCTTACTTTGATCATCAAAGGCTTATTACCTATCAAGAATAGACCATCATTATATAAACCAAAATCAAAGTCATACCTTGGACCACTTTTGAAATAGAGGTTTGGGTTGACACATCTCCCTGGTGTCACGGGGTAACTAGCAATGCAGACATACCTGACTCGGGGAGTTTGCTTCATACAAAGCTTTCTGTAAACATAACACTTTACCAAACCAATATGCTCAACCTTACATAAGTCAAAATTGTGCAATCAAATCAACTAAGTCAGCTTATCAAAGTTTAGATGCCAAATCAAAACTAATATCAAAATCATCACTCTAAAAAATCCTTTAGACCAAGTGACAAGTAGAGCTCACATCCAAATATCAAGTTATGAATTTATCTATTATCATGCCAACAAGTTGTCATCTACCAAGCAATATCAATCCAAACTTCATCAATTCATCTTCATGATCATAATATAAGTCACTAGATGCAAATGCATACACCAAGAATAAGTCATGTAGGTTCCATCCAGTTATCGTGAGATTACTTCATATTGAATCACAACTATCAATACTTCAACCATTGAATCAAAGCTAATGATATCAACATAGAATACCAATGTAAGTCGCTAAAAGTAATTGTGCCCACATAGCATTGTTGTCAAGGCAAATTATCAGTTGTCAAATCAAATCATTAGTCATCAGGTCAAATCCCAAATTTGCTATCTTCATAACTTCTTGAAATTCAATCGGAGTGTCAAGGATTTGGATTACTTTCCAAAAATTCTTCAATAGGTTCACAATATAGATTTTCTTTTCCAAACTTCAGATTCTTTATTTTGAACTTTGGAGGCCATCTCCCTCTTACTTTGATCATCAAAGGCTTATTACCTATCAAGAATAGACCATCATTATATAAACCAAAATCAAAGTCATACCTTGGACCACTTTTGAAATAGAGGTTTGGGTTGACACATCTCCCTGGTGTCACGGGGTAACTAGCAATGCAGACATACCTGACTCGGGGAGTTTGCTTCATACAAAGCTTTCTGTAAACATAACACTTTACCAAACCAATATGCTCAACCTTACATAAGTCAAAATTGTGCAATCAAATCAACTAAGTCAGCTTATCAAAGTTTAGATGCCAAATCAAAACTAATATCAAAATCATCACTCTAAAAAATCCTTTAGACCAAGTGACAAGTAGAGCTCACATCCAAATATCAAGTTATGAATTTATCTATTATCATGCCAACAAGTTGTCATCTACCAAGCAATATCAATCCAAACTTCATCAATTCATCTTCATGATCATAATATAAGTCACTAGATGCAAATGCATACACCAAGAATAAGTCATGTAGGTTCCATCCAGTTATCGTGAGATTACTTCATATTGAATCACAACTATCAATACTTCAACCATTGAATCAAAGCTAATGATATCAACATAGAATACCAATGTAAGTCGCTAAAAGTAATTGTGCCCACATAGCATTGTTGTCAAGGCAAATTATCAGTTGTCAAATCAAATCATTAGTCATCAGGTCAAATCCCAAATTTGCTATCATTGTTAGATCTATATCCCAAAACATATCTCAATCATCAAGTCAAACTTCTAAATCATTATCAAGCATCATGTCAAAGCTCCAAATACTGCTTATCTATATCAATGAGCCAAATCTAGTAAAACCCTTGCAATTGTTATCAAATACCGTCATACACAAGCCTCAATGGTTAAATCATAATGACATATTGATATGCATATCACAATTACCTGTAAATACAAGTTTAGTCGACATATTCATATTATAGTAAGTCAAACATTCAAACTTCCCTGCTCATAGAACTTCCTATTGTCTACTCCTTGTCTGTAGCACTGACGTCCTTCAGGTGAACTTTTGATTCCATGCGCAAAACTTCACTTTTGTGTCCTCTAGACATAATCACACCCATAGGCCTTCTTTTGTGTGGTTGAGAGACTACAGTCGCACCCTTGAGCTTACTTTCGCGTGGTTGAGAGGCTACAGTCGCACCTGTAAGCTTGCTTCCATGCAACTGAGGCTTGGAGTAATGGAAGCATCTCTCTCTCAGATCAAAACTTTGCTGCAGATCAACAATATCAGATATTTGACTATTCATTTGCATAAATCATACTTCAACAATAAAGAATATACATATAATGCAAATGATAATAGGAGTAAGGATCTTATGGAGAGATTCTCCTACTCTAAATGGGAATCCACTCAGACATCTTCATTCAAGTCATCAACCTGTATATAATACTGTCATGCATCAACATATCCTCTGAATGGGAAGCCACTCAGACATCTTCATTCAAGTCATCAACTTGTCTATAATATTGTCATGCATCGGCAGATCTGTTATATCGTAACGACGTAATGTCATATATATATATATATCCATCATGGTCATAACATGCTAGCATTATCTATTTCACCATGACATCAATCTTTCATCAAGGGTTAGTGTCAAAAAGCTAATAAGAGTAAATGTCATATAACTCAATCCATCAAGTCAGGGCATTCAATTTTACCACATGCCATGATTACTAAGCACATCCAATCATAACCATGGTCAATATCAATCTCATTGTTATACTTCTATCATCATGGCTACGATGCTTTTCACAAACATTATTAATAATATCAAGTTACCATCTACTAGAATCAAGGTGCTAACCTTCTTTATGGAATCAAGATATCCAAAATGATAGGTGTTAACCAAACATCAAGTATAACAATATATCAAAGATCAAGATTAAGTAGCTTCGTAGAATCAATAAATTCATCAGATTTAAGAAGTAAGATACTTGTTTAATACCAAGTGCCTCATTTCATCATAAGAATCATGAATCCATATCATTTTCATATGCATGAGTCATTTGTGAAGGAGACATCCTCATCATACCTTAAAGCTTACCTTGCCATTCAATATTACAGCGGAAACAATATACCGTGCATACCTTGTAGTATTCAAATACTTTTGCACCTTCTTATTTTACATAGGCAACTTGTAGCACTTTGTCACCTTTTCATCAAGTGACTCTTTACCTTTTCCAACGCTAGTTCTTCTCTTCTTGCACTAGCCATCTTTCTTGCACCTTAGATGATCTTCAAGAAGGATCCAGTTATCATATCTCATCAAGAAGTTAGAAGCATCCAAATACTGAAATATACATGCAAGTAGTATAAGTAATACAATAATAAAATCAGTAAGTTTAAACAAAAGTAAAGACATAACAGAGAATCATAAATTGAAAAGTACTTATCTTCAATTAGAGGTGATCATTCCCTCTTGAACCAACCTTCAAGAGCCATCATTATCCATGGTCCACTTGATGCCTTCAATATATATTCATCAACTTCATTAGCAACCAAGCCTAATAGAAATTAGAAACTATCCCATCTAAGGCTTCATCAAATCTGTCACAAGTGCTTGAGCATCTTCACATTGAACATGCTAGGGATTCTAGACTTCATATCTCAAATATTTTCCATAAACCAAGGTTTCTTCCAAACCCTAACCTCATAATATCCATCAAACCCTAATACAAAAATTGCCCAAGATTTTATTCAAACCCTAGAATTCTTTTAGGTCTCCACCATCCTCTCTTGCATCCATCAATGGTGTTAGCATAGGGGTGATCTCCATGAGTTTTCTTCAGCCCAACTCTAATACCATATTAATTTTCCTTAGGGCTATATTGTTCTTTGCTTTGATAATTGCATTTCTTCATTTACACATTAAATTCGCCCATAACATCATTACATTATTCATATTTACATCATTATTCAACAACTAATGCAACTATGTAGAAAAAACAATATCATCATCATCAATGCAACAAAACATAAAGGAACAATATAAGAAAAACATCCACACATAGAGGCACCAGAATTGGTTGGAGACCAGGGAAAAACCCACTATGGGGAAAACCTTTTCAAATTATTTTTCTTATTAGGCCGTCATTGAATGATTCAACAAATGAGAGTACAATAATCCATATCTTCAACCATAAACCTATCGAGCAATAATCAACTAAACAATATACATGAAATGAATTCATCAATGCTTATACTAAAAACCTTGATTCTAAAGCCTGTAATGAACTGTCACTGTCTGCGGTGAACTTCCGAACACTCCAGTCAACGAGCGAAACTTTAGGCCACTGAAAAACCAAACCCTAGAAGCTGGTCACATGGAGGACATGCTGTGTATGTGACTGGGAAGCTTCAATCGCTCCCTTGAACCTGTAAGCTAGCAATTGTGGTTCAATTCAACCTTTGGAGAGCCTGCGATTGTGATTTTGAAACCCTAGATGCCAGTCGCATGGAGGACGAGTTGTGCATGCCTTTGAAATGCTTTGGTTGCACAGATGAGCTGGTCAGCGAACGACTGTGGTCGATTTCTTCCTGTGTCATGCCTGCCATTGAGATTCAAAACCCTAAAACAAAAATGCGAGCTTCGGACCCTACAATTTCATCTTCGAGCGAACCTGTTCCTCCACGAACTTGCCTCAGACATGTGCGAGCCAAAATCAAGAAAGAGAAATAGAAGAGTGCCTTGTGATGACCTCCAAATGAGGTAGAGGACACTTTGTTTTAGGGCCGACCTCATCAAATATGCACATGTGGGCTTATAATTCAAAAATACACTTTCCCTTCTTCAAATTAAATGATCTTTAGGTCGATTTTGGTCTTCTCGAAAATAGGAATTCAATGCAATCATCATCTCCATCAAATGAGCTGTCCAAAGTGGAATTTGACCACAGTTTCATATTTTAACAAATTTGAATCCATAAAGCATGGTTAATCTACATAAGCTTTCAAAATTCAAATCTTTCAGAAAGACAAAACTATTAAATTCCTTGATTCTGTGCATCCTAGGCATATGAAGCATATAGATTAGGCATTTTATTTTGCTGTGTTCAGGTCTTCTGTCAATTTACAGCAAGCTTATCTTGTTGGTTTTTACTTTAGTTGGAGAGAGAGAGAGAGAGAGGTTACATCTTTCTCAATTTGTGTGCATTGGAAAAACATAAAAACATTGAAAAATACAAAAACAACAATAAACTAGTGATTTCTTGCCATCCCAAACAGCCATTTACAACTTTCTGTACTAGCCGTTTCTGCACATTATTTAATGATTCTTAATCTAGATTTGCATTGGGTTTTATGTCTAGTTTTCTTCAGGAAATATCTGCATGATTTTTGGTGCAGTTTTCAGCATTTTAGGTGAATTCCATCGTACTGTTTTCTCATTTTAATTTAATTTCATATTTACGAACAGAAAAACACTTGTTTATTAGATCCAAAGTTTTATAATTATCAATTGACTTGTAATTAATGCCCTAGAGCAGTTAGGGATGCTCCCTCTAAAATTAGCAAGCACTAACTTTGAAGTGAGAGGAATCGAGTGAGGTGACAGTGGCTTGTTTCCTATAGTTATCTGAAATTTAGTTGTGTTTGTAGTGTTGAAGTATGTAGTTCGCGCATGTGCTTCTGCAGAGGGCTTGTGTCTATGCTTGTAGAAGTTATCCACATCTCCTTAACCTTGTTGATATAACTTAGCTTAAGTCTAACTTGGGAAAAATCTCATTTTAATATGTTGGTTATTGGGCTAAAAAAATTAGGAAAAGTAAACTAATTTACTTTAGTAAGATTTAATCTTAGCCATTGATCTCAAGAGAGGTGAGATCTAATCTTGGTCGTCAATCACTTTGAGATTAGGGTTAGGATTAAGGTTTTAGCTCAATTTAAAGTTATATAAGCAAAGCTAAGGAGAGGAGAAGGCACACAACAACATCGCAAGATTGAGAATAGTGGCTCATTGTGTGCTGGGTCTAAGGAAGTGCAAAGAGGTTGGAGATCTAGATATGCAGGGAAATTGAGCATTGATCTAGGGCAGGTCTATTGGATCAAATCCAGGGTAATTTTTGTATATATATTTTCTTACTTGGGCCATTATCTTATGATGGGAGCCCAAGTAGGTTTTGAGTTTTATTAATGGAGAATTGATTTGTTGGGCAGAAATTTGTGTTTTCATGTGATTTAGATCATTATTTGCTTCTACTATATTTTTTTGTTAGGAACTTAGTTTTGTGTTTATTCAATAATTTATTGCATGGAATTAAATATCTGGTGTTGGGTTAAGGAAATGTAACACGATATTAGAGCAGAAACTCTAAATCGATTTCGGAATCACATGTGCAGGGTTCATCGTATATTATTGGAGCCATCGTCGCCTGCGATTGTATGAACAACTATTTTTTTAAAGGGCCGAAGTAAATTGGCTGAATGGCTGAAAGCATTTTTTTTAACTAGGGCGAGTAGCGGAATTCTTTTAAGGAGGCAATAATTTTGTTTAAAAAAAAGGAGACGGTGGCTAGGGTGGCCGACAACCTGTAGCCGTCAGACCTATTGATAGATCGGCACGAAGCTCACCTGAAACAAAAAAAAAAATTGTTAGGGGGCCATGACTTAGGACACATGCAACCAAAAATCATGTTAGGGGGCTTTTTACTTTTGCTTGATTTTTCTTTTTATTACTGCTCATAGCTCAAAGGATGAGAGCTTGCTTTTTATGATGTATAGTAGTTGTATTACCCCTTAATGATGAGACAACTTTTTGCCCTTTGGGGTTGGGACATGCAAGGGTTACTTTTATGGTGTATAGGAGCAACATGTGTTCAAGAACTGGGTGATGGCCATAATGAGTGAGGTAGGGCTTATGCTAGGCATTTGCCCATGTGCTAATGTGTATGTCCCGACCATTTTTTACACTTTGATATTCGTTCTTTTATTTAGCTTGTTGCCATTATATGCTCTTTCTTTTTGTATTCGCTGCATCGAGCTCCCATGGCAAAGTTCTAGACCCTACTTAGGTATGTGGATGTATGGGTGTCAAATTCTAGAGAACCAATGGTCAATTGAACTTGGAGGTGGAATATGGGCTTGTAATGTAAGATGAAAAGTGGTAATTATGGAATAAGGATAGATGGAACATGCTATCTCAATCAAGGCTTCCTGATTAGTGCCTCTCCTAGACCCATTGGGCCACTAGGGAAGGCCCCATTTGATTAGGATCGAAGATTATCCCACCACTTAAGGTGAGGGAACATGACCAAGGTCAAAACCCCTCCTTTCAGGTCACCCCATAATCCATATCAAAAGCCCAAATACAAACAGACCTAAGCACTTGATTGTAAAATGAATAAAGTACCTTTTGATTGGAAACCTACCTTCTTTGATGTGCTCTTGCCAGATGGGTGAGAAGATATATGACTGATGCAGGTGGGAGAGATACATTGACACATTATCAACAAGCTAGTGGTGGTTATCAGGGATTGCTCGTTGGTCGGTTGGATGCGAATGGTGGGAGAAAAAAACTCTCCTATGGGGTCACGCACGTTTGGTAGGTAATAGGTAGCATAGAAATATTCTAGTTCAGAGGGAGTAGCTACGACAATAGATGACATGGTGGGATTGGAGACAGATTTAGGTGGAGGAGGTTCTTCCAGAAGTACCTCCCTTGCTAAGAGGGAGTGTCCAAGTTTGTAGCTAAAGCAGGAATTTTTGCACTAGACACTTGTGTCTAGGCATGCAAAAGTTATACACATCTCCTTAGAACACTTGCTCTAGGTTGAGCAAGTTCCTGATGTGACTTAGCTTAAGTCTAACTTAGCAAAAAACAGATATTGATAAGTCGGCTTATTGAGCTAATAAAAATTAGGAAAAGTAAAGTAATTTACTATAGTAAGTTTTAATCTTAGCCATTGATCTCAAGTGAGGCCAGATCTAATCTCAACAATCACTTTGAGATTAGGGTTAGTATTATGGTTTTGGATCAATGTAAAGTTATATAAGCAAGGTTAAGGAGAGGAGAAGACACACAACAATAACACAAGATTGAGAGCAACATTTCAATGAGCGTGCTAAGGTTCGAGGAAGTGCAGAGAGGTTGGAGATCTAGATCTATGAGGAGATTGAGCATTGATCTAGGGCATATCCGTTGGATCAAATTCAAGGCAATTTTTGTATTTGTATTTTCTCAGTTGGGCCATTATCCTAGGATAGGAGCCTAAGTAGTATCTGAGTTTTATTAATGAAGAATTGATTTGTTGGGCATATATTTGTTTGTATTAATGTGATTCAGATCGTTATTTGCTTCCGCTAAATATTTTTGTTGGAAACCTACTTGTGTGTTTATTTAGTAATTTATTGCTTGAAATTAAATATCAAGTGTTGGGTTAAGGAAATCTAACATGTAGGACGAGAATTTATGGGTGATGAAAAGATGCTAATAAAGCCTTCCTTTTTTGTGGCTTGTAGTGCTTTTGGCAAAGTTTTGGTTACAACTTCCAAAATATGTTCTTCTAAATATTGAGTAGCTTGAAGTTGACCCCTTAGATTACTTGGGGCTACCTCCTTTGAAGTTTGCAAGCATTGATTTTGAAGTGAGACAAGTCGATGTGAGATGATAGTGGCTAGTTTTCTATGGTTATTTGGACTCTAGTAGAAATTGTGAGATGAGAAAATATGATAAACTGCTCATAGAGCTTTCCTTTTCTATTGCTTTTAGTGCTTTCGGTGAATTTTTGTATGCAACTTCTAACATTTTTTCTCCACATGCCATCTTCTTTCCTTTGTTCTTATTTTTTTTGCACCTTGTCCTAGATTACACTTGTGATTTTGTTTCCTTTAGTGCACCATGTCTTCTTCTTATCCCTCTCTATGTGTTGATCTTGAACACAAGCCTATTTGATGGTTTCCAAGCTCTTGAGTGAAATATTTGATTGAATCTCTTAGGTGAATTTTTTTGGTGTAATCTTCCACACTTTGTGATCTGTAATTGATGTGGATATTCCATTGGACACTTCATCACAACAAATCTACTAGAATATATTAGAAAATCCGAAATCTACATTATGAGAGTTAATTTCTCTTTAGATTTATGGATTTGTTAATTATTGTTTATTGTGTATGCATGCAAATTATACTTATCTAGAAAATAGAGAACAAATAGAACAACTACTCGGAAACCACAATAACACAAGATATGACTTGTGAAACCCTTTTTGGAGAATACCCAACTGGAAGGAGAGGCTTCTCTACTATTTCTATTTTTGAATGGAAATGAATGCAAGTACAAGTAAGTGAGAAATGAATGCAAGTACAAATGAGTGGGACCTATTGCCCATGGGCTTGCTATGGTATACAAACGCTCTTTGTTTTCTTTTTCTCTATCCACTCTCAGCTTCTCTGTTCATCTATGGAAGAAGATGCACTCGAATAGAATGGAACTCGTTTTCCTCATAGTTGCTTGGTTATAACACAACTAGATAGCCTACTAAAGGGGTTAAGTTTGATTCCTCCAACTCAACTAGAGTTACAATATCGACTTTTCTAGAGTCTTCTGCGTCGTGATCACATGGCTAGCACCCTTTTCCATGAATAACGGGAATTAACATGGCATCCTCTCAAATCATGGTGGTCAAAACAGCAAGGTCAACTTTCGATTGGCATAACTTTTGCACACATACTTTGTTTGAGGAGATGCTTGCGTCATTGGAAAATGCATCTATGTGTAGAATAGTGCTGGGGGTGCTATGCCTAAGCGACAAAGTTTTACCTCTAAAAAGATGTTGTTTGATGCCTCAAACTACTTTCAAAAGGTTTTAGACCGCAATTTGCCAAACTGTGACTTGTTAAATAGGGTCTTGTGACTTGATTCCTTAAATTTTTCTACTCTGAAAGAATCAAGATGGATGAAAAATAACATGATGATCCAATCTTGATCACTATGCCTTCGACTTTGCCTAAGAAATAGTCAATTTATGTCCTGATATCTAGTGGGGTGGAATGGTGACTTAATAAGGTCTTTGCACATGTGTCAATTGATGATTGATAATTTAGAGTTACAAGCTACCATATTGTGCCCCACCCTGCCCACTATGTCAGAGAATGACCTTCCAAATTCCAACAGAACAAAATCAATTTTCTATGCCCACTCACTTCTGCACATTGAAATACTTCTCGCAATTGTAATTATTGATTTAATTTAAGAGAATCGATGTCACTTGCACATGGCTTGATGTCTATCTTTGCCTCCACTTTGAAAGGTGCAAGATGTTTGTTGCAATTTCCTTTCTCAAGGGTTGTATTTTTTCAGCTTCTTCTCATGACTAGTGCCTTCATTGTCCAAGCTTGTCTCATGATGTAGCCTCTTATCCTTTTTCTTGGATGTCATTACAGTTACCAATTTGGTGATGCTCTTGTGAATCACTGACATCCTTATGGTCACATGAATGATGATACACATTTAGAGAAATATGATCCATTTGATTCTCCATTTTTGATACTTTGGCCTTTGTCTCATTGAATTCTTGATTTTTTGATAGTTGAATATAGGCATTGTTTCTTCCTTCTTGTTACTTCAACCTTGAGCTTCTTTGGAAGCAACTCTCCACCTTATTGTGATTTATTTAGTCTGGTAAGTATTCAACTCATAATGATCCCTTCCAAGCTTCTAGGTAAAAGTACATCAATATGATTTGCAAATAGTAGCATGTATCTTGCTAAACAACCCACCATAATGGCTCTTTGAATTTTTTTTAATTATTCCTTGATTAAACAAGGAAATGGAGAAAAACACTTGAAGAAAACTCCAACAGTGGAATGACTTTGGTTGTGCTTTATTGATTCTTTCAATAAAAGGGTAATTATGGATTACATTTGCTCTAGACAAGTAGAGAAAATTGGGTAGAAATTTTGGTGTGCTACAACATTTGCTTGATTTTTTGATAGTTGAATATTGGCATTGTTTCTTCCTTGTTACTCCAACCTTGAGCTTCTTTGGAAGCAACTCTCTACCTTATTGTGATTTATTTAGTCTCGTAAGTATTCAACTCATAATGATCCCTTCCAAGCTTCTAGGTAAAAGTACATCAATATGATTTGCAAATAGTAGCATGTATCTTGCTAAACAACCCACCATAATGGCTCTTTGAATATTTTTTTAATTATTCCTTGATTAAACAAGGAAATGGAGAAAAACACTTGAAGAAAACTCCAACAGTGGAATGGCTTTGGTTGTGCTTTATTGATTCTTTCAATAAAAGGGTAATTATGTATTACATTTGCTCTAGAGAAGTAGAGAAAATTGGGTAGAAATTTTGGTGTGCTACAACATTTGCTTCCTCCATGTTGACTTGCAATCTTTCTTCAGAGTAAGAATGAGTTATTGAACTGAAATCTAACTTCATTCTCTTTGTCTTTTTGTCTCCAATTGTCATCACTATTTTGAAGAACTCATTTAAAACAATGTCTAGGTATGAATGGCAAGCGTCAGCTTCAAATATACTATTGCTTAAGTTTAGAATCAACTCTAAAAGGCCATCAACCAAGCCCCCCCTATTCTAACTGTTGGTAGGTAATTTATAATTTTGTTAATGACTTTTTTTTAACTTCCCTTGGGACGTTTTGAATGCCATGTAGATGGGTTTTCATGCCCCATTGGTCATTTGAATTCCTACCCTTGGCCTTTCAAATTCCAACTTAACCAAATGTTTGATTAGCTAAGTTTTTTTTAGTCCTTGAATTGCACCATTCTCTATGAAGGTTTAACCCCATCACATTATTTCCAACGAATGTGGTATATGGAGGGAGATCGAGTTTCATGTTTTACAAGTGTGATTGCATTCACTTTCCTTTATGGCAAGTGGAGATCGAGCTTCATGCTTACAAGTGTGATTGCATTCACTTCCATTTGTGGCAAGGATCTTGCTATAAGGTAGTGTGAGTTGCTTCCATAATTGTTTTGGTAACTTGTGTTGGGCGCGGGATCCCCCAAGGGAAGTTTTGGGCTTGGAGCCCAGATTTTGGTCAAAAGTTGTAACCCCGATGTAAAGACTCTGCATTTCGTGGGCGCGAAGAGCGTAGTTTGTAAAAGAGTCATAGGGTTGTCTGCCCTCAATTTTGTAATGTAATGTCGGCTGTAGAGATCTACCCATGGTCCACTGACCATGGGATTGTATAAATAGAGCGAGGCTCTAAGTAGTTAAGGGAATGGAACCTTAAGATGGAATAGAAGCTTAGCAGAAGATCTGAAGTGTAGAGTCTAGTTTTGGGTCGTAGAGTAGGAGAAGGCTCTGCAGCTGAGTGCGTAGAGGCCTAGTAGTCCGTAGCTGAGTGCACGGACCCCTGCCGCTGAGTGTGCAGGGCGAGTCGAGTCTATAACAGAGTTGGAGCATTAACAAAGAGAAGTTTCATATCCATTTTGCATATCTATTTCCTGTTTTATGCATCTGTTCAATTGAATATACATTTTACTTTTAATGCTTATATGATGATGCGCGAATATGTATGAATGTGTTGAATAAGTGAATGCAAGATAGAATATCTGTTTACGCGAAGTTAACTAAGATCTTTAAGAAGATAAGTAAGATACACGGTGTAATTTGGGGAAATAGCGCTGGACGCTGCCATAGTAGCGCGAAAGCATCTCAGCCCCTGGTTAGGGCTGCGCGAAAGGCAATTATAATAAATTGCGAAGGTATGAAGGTTAGAACCGTGCGCAAAGTAACCTGCGCGAGGGTAGGCATAGTTGATCCAAATCGACACCTCAGACATCTCAAGGGTGCACAGACTTGGTTCCAACATCCCCCCATACTGCTTTGTGTGAGACTTCAGTTCGTGCTCTATCGGCTAATGTCGAAAGGGCCAGTAGTGCAGGGATTTGTTTGGCTAATTAACTCAACTTGGGTCAGGCCCCCTAAAGCCAACATATGGTTCAATATGGCAAGCACAGTGAAGTTGCTTGTGTTCAAGGATTTGGGAAATGAAGATCCAGACCAATTCTAGTTCATGGTGTAAGGGCTGTATGGGAAGCACAAGGAGTTACAGATGACAATATAAAGAAAGCGACACTGGTTATTGCCCTGCAGGACTGCGCGCTGACCTGGTATATTAAGCACTCCAATGATAATCCAAATATGGGAATAACGGATAAACAAGCAGCACTAAACAAAGAATTTAACAGACCGAAGTCTAAAGCACAATGAATCATTAGATTCAAAGAGATCACAATGCTACCAGGCGAGACTCCTTGGGAGCTGGATCAGAGACTGAAATGCACGATTCGTGAAGTTAATATGAATCTGACGGATGGACAACATCGCAAGTGGTTTGTAGCTTCGCTAACGCCACATTTATGGAGTGCGCTATCACAACAGAAGTTAACGACTCAGGCAGAGGCCTTAGAGATCGCGATGAGGCTGCATGAGACCCTGATGCAGGATCCCAACTTAGGAACTCAATAGATCCGTGCACAGCTGAAGAATATATGCATTGAGATGTATAGTCTGAAACGGGAGAGGACAACTCGACCAGAAGTGTGCAAAGAGGTATGGTCTGTAAAATGTAAAGGTCAAGGTCATGATAAGGACCACTGCTCGGTTTTCGCAAATTACCTCGCAGGAGGAGGATCGATGCCATTAAGGCCGGAAGCACAAGCAGGACCTAGCACGACACCTGCTTTGTGGTGCACGATTTTTCAAATAGCCGGAAAGCATGCCACGAACAATTGCCACTTGTTACAGAAGTACACGCAAAATTCGCAATAGTTGTTCTGCAACTTTTGTAGGTCAGTGGGACACGATGAGCGCACTTGTAGAAGCTATGAGTTAATGATGGATAGAACTCCCACCTACAAAGTTCAGGGCGAAACAAGACCCTTTGACCAGAATGCAGGAATTGCGCGAACAAGATTTCGGGGGTGCGGACGAGGCCGAGGTGGAGGAGGGGAGGACCTGGAAGAGGTCGCGGATAGTTGATATGCTACAATTGTGGATGGCCAGAACATTATGCCTGCGATTGTACAAATCCAACGCACCTATCGTGTTTGTATTGCAACTTGTTTGATCATGAGATAAAAGATTATCCTACAACGATAGCTAGGATACGCGACAAAGGAGCGCTACCGCCTCCCCCTACTTAGAACCTGTAGATGATGAGGTCTGAGCAGCGAGGAAGATCTGAATGTAAACATTGTGCTCCGAAGTGGAATCGCGACGGGAGATGAGAAAGGCAAACATCCAGAAGATAGTACTTGGGTTCGGAAAGCTCCGACGAAAGAGGTGGAGTTTGATTTGGAGCGCACTCGAGAAACTTTCATGGAAGCGAAGAAGAGCTTCGCTGAGGCCTCCACTTCAGGAAGCAAAGATAAACTGGAGCTGGAGATGGACCCGTCTATGCTCACAACGTTTTTGGCAACATGTATGAAGTTACCACGCGATAGTAAAGCTGTAAAAGGGTTACAAGAACTCATTAACAGATGCGTTGGGACTGCGCCAGGAGAACCGCGCGTAGTGAGGAAGATCAGAAAACATAAGACAAGCACGGGGAGAGAAATGAGACGAACTGCGCAGATCAAAGAATATGAGATGGATCAAGTTATCTTGGATTTAGGATTGGATGCAAATGTTTTGCCAAAGCAGACATGGGAGCGAATGGGGAGACCTACGCTGTAGTGGTCTCATATTCAATTACGAATGGCGAACAGAGAAAAAATAATACCCATGGGGCGATTGCAGGGAATAAGCGTGGACATTGAGGGAACGAGCATGCTAGCAGATTTTGAAGTGATAGAGATTGTTGATGACAACAATTCCTACCCTGCGCTCTTAGGAATTGATTGCGCCACTGACATGAATGGGGTGATTAATCTGAAAAAGCGCAAGATGATTTTTGAGAAGTCACTACACGTAATTATACATCTAGACCCTGCTGAAGGATTGCGCTATACGGAGCTGGTGAGTGATGATGATTTGGGCTGCATCTATAAGATAACCGCGCGAAACCAGGACTGAGTGAATCCCACCGTGGATGGGCAGATTGTATGGGAGCGTGAGAGCTCTTGTACTTTAGATTCAGATGAGGAGATGGAGTGATGGCATAATTGGTTACATGAGGTAACTACACTAAATTGTAATATGATGACAAGGTCGCTGCGCTACATATCGACAAAAGTAAGAGACCTACCTACTTATGATAGTCTAAGTGAGGTAGACACGTTGAATAAATTTGTAAGGGAGGTGTCGGAAACGCAACACGTCCAGGCCTTGGACTGGGTACTGCGCGCTACGCCTGTGAGGGGGTGGGGTACGCATAAAGGGAGCTTTGATGACTGGCGCATATGTACAAGGATGATGTGCGTATGATTTGGGAAGCCTAGGGTGCGATTGACAGACAAATACAATGGACAGGATGATCAACGCGCAAGTCTGGCCAGGTGGATGCAGGCATATGTAAAACAACCCACGCGGATGCACATGAACTCTGCGCTGAAAGGTATGATCTATAAACATGTGTTGGGGGACAAATGTGCAAATGGCTCTTAATGTTGGGGAGA
This sequence comes from Pinus taeda, assembly GCA_000404065.3. Lineage (NCBI taxonomy): Eukaryota > Viridiplantae > Streptophyta > Pinopsida > Pinales > Pinaceae > Pinus > Pinus taeda. The sequence continues at coordinate 51,875 of APFE031153194.1, read as the reverse complement.
CATTACGTAGGAAGAACAATTGCGCAGAAGGTTATCCACGCGAAAGCATTCAATAAGGTATGCAACGCGTTGACCAAAGTATGTAATGCGCAACGAAGTGATTGGGACCTTCGCGTACCCGCAGTATTATGGGCTTATAGGACGACACGTAAGAAACTGACGGGATAGACACCTTTTAGGCTTGTCTATGAAGTGGAAGCTGTAATGCCTATGGAATACATCGTGCCTAGTCTGCGCATAGCAGCGCTCATAGGTATGACAAATCACGAAGCCCTCGAGGAAAGACTCGCGCAGTTGGAGGAGCACGAGGAAGAACGATTTTTGGCTGGATTTCACCAGCAGGTCCAAAAGCAACGTGAGAAGGCTTGGCACGATCGACATATTAAGTTGCGCACCTTCAAGGCGAATGATTTGGTGTTGTTGTATGATAGTAAGTTTGATAAATTTCCAGGGAAGCTCAAAATGCATTGGCTAGGACCATATGTTATTAAGGAGATCACAGATGGTGTCGCGGTGCAGTTTGTAAAGTTAAATGGAGAATTCTTCCCAGGAAAAGTCAATGGCAATCGTTTGAAGGTGTACAAAAGTGGCTCGGCCATCTAACTAGTCGACAAAAGCACAGTGTTAGCGCTACAGGCAGCTGAAAGGAGGCGTGGGACTATAAACTACTCCGCTCGGGAGCTGTGCGATGTCAGGACTACGCTACAGTCACTATTCATGATGTGATGCTTGGTTTGAGACCGAATGGAGCGGGCGACATGCATTTAAGGCGAACTTTATAGGCTAGATTTTTGAAAATCTGCTGCCAAATGAGCATTAATGGATCGAATGTGGGGGGAAGAGTCTAATTCAAATTCAAAAGGCGCTATAAATTGCAAAGGGTTGTTCGATTTAATGAAGGGGAATTTGTTGTTTGAGAACTTACCCAAACCATTGAGAGAATTGTGGAATAGCACTATGGTCGCACTTGAGGAAGCCATGGATACCGGAACAATGACCGCTGAGGAGGCCGTGCAGGCCATGACGGTAGGAGCAGCCCCAGAAAGTGCTGGGATAGTCGTAGAAATCCCTAAATCGCCGCGCACTCCAAGACCCAAGAAAGACAAGCAGCCTATAGTATCGGTGCGCGTGTCCCCTAAGAATCTGTTAAGGACTAGGCTTACTAGAAGAAAAGGGGAAGGCGATCAATTTGGAAGCCAATGAGGAGGAAGACTTTGAAGAAATCCTGGTAGAGGAGGAGGAGGATGTAGAGGTGGAGGTAGAAACCCAGGGTGCGAACCCTCTAACCAGGCTGCCTGCATATGTTCCTCCGCGGAAGTGGAAAGCAAAGGTACCCAAAGACCTAGATGAGAGCAAGAGCTCTCTGTAGAGTTTGCTGCTTCCTGACGACATCATTTTTGACAGAGCGCATTTGGGGCGAGTGCTTGTGCTAAAATTTGAACACTGGGATCTCGTGGACCATGAGAAGTTCCCACATTTGGCAACAACGCAGCTCATGTGCCAGAAGAAAGACACGCCAACAGGAGTTATAAAGTTGGAGCCGTGTAAGTGGCTGAGAGGTGTAGAACAGGCAGGATTGTTAAACCTGCTCTGGGTGCCGCATTGCCATGGCGCCCCAGTGACTATTTTCGTCATCAGGTAGCTGCTTTGCTTGGTGGATGATGGGTGCTTGTGGCTGGAGGAGCCCATTCCCATCACGGACCACTTAATTCACAGAATTACCTGGCTCCCTTGCAAAGGGGAGGACCCAACGAACATCTCGGGGGGTAAAAGTGATGATTTAGCCATCGGGGAGGCCATGAAGAAGAATTTCAAGTTGGAGAAGAAGAGAGGATACGCGATTTCCAGCATCAGCAACGCTGTGATCAAAGTCGCGACGCAAATATTGGCTGGAAAGGTTATGCAGAAGTGCCGTGCGGATGAGGTGCCCGCATGAGGTGCCCGCACTGGTGGTTGCACTTGTTGTGCAATACGTAGAAGGGGTCCAGTTTAACTGGGTAGACTACTTGTGCAGAGAGTTCTTGGAAAACTGTCACGAGGCAAAGGAGCAGGGGAAGACTTTTCATTATGCGCGGCTGCTGTTGTCCATCGTGGCATGGGAATTTCCCGAGGACAGACAGTTCCCGACGATTGCGCAGGATCTTCTGGAGGCAGCGAAGTACGCTTCGCTGTGTGCAACTAGAGATGCGCAGAGAATCAAGGACAGTAAGATATTCTGGGTGTTCATGGAGATGAACATCAGAATGGGGATTAATTGCAAGCCGCGGATATCGCCGACTGTCTATAACAGTCTGCAGAGCTTTGCGGAGTTCAAGGCAGATTTCCACCACGTGTACATCAGGGCAAGGAAGGACCCCGCGAAGACTTGGCATGAGCTCCCTTATCTGGCGACGGATGATGTCATATTCGCCGTCCTTGAGTCGTGGTCGCCGAAGTAGCGCACTCTGGCTAGCGCAGTGATGGAAGCAGAGAAGTCCGTCGTGCAAAGGAAAAAGGATGAGGCAAAATTGCGGATAGCGCAATTGGCAGAAAAGCGAAGGAATGAAGCAGTCGCAGCCAAGGCACAGGAGGCGCGGGATGCTGCGAAGGCGGTAGAAGAGCAGCAGAGGAGGAGCGCAAAGGCCAGAAGTCGCCTTCGCCCAGACCGGAAATAGATATAGAGCAAGGTGGCGCGGACCTGCAGACAGCATCCACACAGCTGAAATGACAGCGCCCAACAGAGCAACTCAAGGACGAGTCACGATGTTTGTGTTGGGGCTTGTTGGGCTGGGGATCCCCCAAGGGAAGTTTTGGGGCTTGGAGTCCAGATTTTGGTCAAATGTTGTAACCGCGATGTAAAGACTCCACATTTTGTGGGGGTTGTCCGCCCTCAATTTTGTAATGTAATGTCCGGCTGTAGAGATCTACCCATGTTTCGTGGACCAATGGATTGTATAAATAGAGCGAGGCTCTAAGTAGTTAAGGGAATGGAATCTTAAGATGGAATAGAAGCTTAGCAGAAGATTTGAAGTGTAGAGTCTAGTTTTGTTTTGTAGAGTAGGAGGAGGCTTTGCAGCTGAGTGCGCAGAGGCCTAGTAGTCCGCAGCTAAGTGCGCGGACCCCTGCAGCTGAGTGTGCAAGGCGAGTTGAGTCTATAACAGTTGGAGCATTAATAATGATAAGTTTCATATCCATTTTGCGTATTTATTTCCTGTTTTATGCATCTGTTACATTGAATATACATTGCACTTTTAATGCTTATATGATGCGCAAATATGTATGAATGTGTTGAATAAGTGAATGCAATATAGAATATCTGTTTACGCGAAGTTAACTAAGATATTTAAGAGAATAAGTAAGATACATGGTGTAATTTGGGGTAATAGTGCAGGACGTTGCCATAGCAACGCGAAAGCATCTCAGCCCCTGGTTAGGGTTGTGAAAGGCGATTATAATAGATCGCGAAGGTATTGAAGGTTAGAACAGTGCGCGAAGTAACCTGTGCGAGGGTAGGCATAGTTGATCCAAATCGGCACCTCAGACATCCCAAGGGTGCGGAAACTTGGTTCCAGCATCCCCCCCATACTGCTTCGGGTGAGACTTCAGTTCGCGCTTCGCGGGTTGATGCTGAAAGGGCCAGTAGTGTAGGGATTTGTTTGGCTAATTAACTCTGAACTTGGGTCAGGCCCCCTAAAGCCAACACCTTGCAATTAGAGCAACTCTGTGTTGACATGGATGTGCTCCTTTCTGGACAAGGCTTCCACTTACTTCATTTGAGGATATGCGAGTATACTTGTTGAAACTAGTGCAAGTACTCTTCATCTTAAATGCTACGACTTGTCCTTGTGTCATTGGTGTGAATACCCTTTGGTCAAACACCTATGAATGATCTTCATTTCTACTTGTGCAATTGCCTTTAATAGTGCAATGTCTCTTTGCTCATATGGTAGCTGTCCATTTTCATGAAAGAGAAGCAAGTGATGCCCACTCGGATTTGATCCCCTCCATTTGAATGGGTGCTATTATCTCTCAAACCCTAACTTCTTAGGATAAAGTCCTAAAGGTTAACCAAAGCCTTGGATGAAATAAGAGGGATGGCAATGTCACCTCACAAATCCTCTTGACGCTTGGGCTCTTTCTCCTTCGGTTCACGAGGGACTTCCGTAGAATGGGATTACCTTCTCTTGTACAATGAAGTCCAAGGTGAAATGAAGAGATGGCTCTAGCGAAATAAGTTACAAATGTTTATGAATGGACAAGGATGAATGGACCAAAGACTAGTCTTTACATTGGGCATATGGGGTCAAGTCAAGGTTCATGGGAGGCTATCCTATTGAGGAATCATGGGATGCTGACCTTTTGAGGAATCATGGGAATTGAGGCTGAACTCTAAATGCTACAAAGGTCCCTTCGTTGTTGTCCCAAATTACAGAAATATAACTTTCTTTGTTGTCACAAGTTACAGAAATGTAACTAGAGATCACAATAGTAGATGAACTTCAACACTTGATGAAAATTACGATTACTCAGAATGAAATGTGCGTGCATTTAACCAATCGTAGAGAAAAAATGCATCCATAAACAACCTTCCAAGGATAACATAAAGCAAAAAAGAAACAGAATTTTACTGGATTAACCACTTCATAAATTACCCCTGAGACATCCTCATCCACAAGGCATTTTCATTAATTCTCCAAAGGCAGCTAATAGATATTCAACTAAGTTCCGAGGAGATTGCTTCCAGATTCCACCATACATTAAATGGAGAGAGAAAACCCTTATATATGTTTCAGCTCTATCTCCTCAACAATAGAGAAAAACTTGTTTTCCTAAATCCATTAGTTCTCCTAGAAATAACAACAAAATATCCTCTTCAACAACTTCTTTTACTAAAAATAGCAATATGTTATTGAGTTCAACTTTCTTCTCCAAGAAGAAAACCCTTGTAAATGTTTCAGCTCTATCTCCTCAACAATAAAGAAGCACTTGTTTTCCTAGATCCGATTTCCAAGAAATAACAATAAATTATCCTCTTCAACAACTTCTTTTACTAAAAGAAGCAATAGGTTTTTGAGATTCACTTTCTTCTCCAAGAAGAACTAATGAAATATGCCAGATGCATCCCCATCTCCAAGGAAAACAATACAGTTATGCTCTCACAAAAGCAGCTCTCGCATATCAAGTTAAACAATAATAAAATAATGAAGTTGGTAACAAGCTCCAACAAGGTAAGCCCAAGATAATCTCATGTAAAGTGCTACTTGTCCCCTTGTGCAAAATGCTAGCTTTGAGGTGGCCACTCTTTCTTTTACTAAAAATAACAATAGGTTCTTGAGATCCACTTTCTCTCCAAAAAGAACTAATAAGCTTTGCTAGATGCATACTCATCTCCAAGGAAAACAATGCAGTTATGCTCTCACATAAGCAGCTCACGTGTCAAGTCAAGTCAAACAATAATACAATAATGAAGTTGGTTATGCCCCGTAGGCTGTAACAACCTCCAACAAAATTAGTCCAAGGTAATCTCATGTAAAGTGCGAGTTGTCTTCATGTGCAAAATGCTAGCTTTGAGGTGACCACTCTTTGACCAAGGAAAAGATGCTTCATGCCATGTGCCTAGCCTTTATGTGGAGTGCTCCTAAAAAACAATTCACCATAATTACCTTTAAAATATATGCCAGGTGTACAAGTCTCATGAAAAGGGCACAAGAGACGAGCAAAGAAGAGAGGATGTAGGGTCTTGTTTGCTGTTCCCATTGCAGGAAATTGGTGTTCACAATATGCATTCTTTATCATTATCAACATATTCTTCACTCCTTGAGTACACCCGCATTTCAGTTTAATCGAGTTTGAAGTTTCAAATTTTTCTGTTTGTCATTTCTACATCATGTCTGGGGATTCGATATTGAATCATCAATGTCAATTGATGACTTAGACACTAAAACGATTGGAATTAAAAATGAATATAAATTATTGCTGATTTACGTACGAGTTTTTTTTTCTCTGCATGGTATTATTTTTTATATAAAATTTGATAATGTGCCCCCGATTTACCTATGCTCCCTATTGTGAGATTTAAAAAAATAAACCTAGGTGGCTGTGACAAATTAGAGTTCTGAACTAATGTGAAGGTTTATTGGATGGTGGTTTAAAAGAGCAGCCTGTCTGACAACTTTTCAGGATCGGAGCCTAGATAATGTGGAGGTTGTTGCATGGTGGTGATAAAAGAGTAGCCTCTCCAGCGAGATTTTTGGGTTGGAAACTAAATATTCAAAAGCAAGGAAGGCCTGATTTGCTTGTATAGTTTGGTTGGAAATTTTGAAAACTTTAACCTGATTTTGTTGAAAATTTGAGCGGTTGAACCAAATAGGAAGTGACTACTTTGAACATTTGGATTGTACAACTCTAGTCTGCATCTGCGCATATTGGTGTCTGGGATGCCTTGTCATCTTTAGGGGGTGGTGCTTTTTATAATAATACAATTTTAAGGTCACTGTCAATGCAGACACCAGGAAGTGACTACTTTGAACATTTGGATTGTACAACTCAAGTCTGCATCTGCTCACATTGGTGTCTGGGATGCCTTGTCATCTTTAGGGGGTGGTGCCTTTTATATTAATACAATTTTAAGGTCACTGTCAACTCAGACACCAAAGTTGGTGTATGAGACCCTTCTTTTTGTGGGATAGTGGATACATACTCTCATCTCCCCTCTGGATTTGAACTTGTGATCTCTTAGGAGGAAACACATGCTCTTCACCATTAGGCCCACTCAATCTTTATAGACTGGCTAGTTGGCATTTCTCACCATCAAAACCCAAAGGTCTGCTCTCTGTTCATTTCATGGAAAATTGAGAATAACCCAAATAACACTTCAGGTGCTCCCTCTGCTCACCCCATGGAAACTTGAGAATGACCCAAAGAACACTTTAGGTGGGGTCTACCCCTGTATGATCAGTGCTATTGAGATGAAGGATCAATACGATTGTTACTTCCCTTCTCTTTTTGGCGTTGATAACCAAACATGCATACCATGCCAAATGACTTAAAGTAAGGTTTGCAGCTTGAAACCCTTGTACTTGACATCTATAACTACAAAGTGTCAACTTCAACCATATTATTTTATTCCCAGGATTAGTGACATACACGACCGATGTTCCAAGACAAAAAAATGTTGATACCGAAAGATGTTGGGTGTCTCCCACCATTCCTGCATCACTCTTCTAGCCCCAAAGGATGATTGGAGTTTGTGAGCCTCAATCTCATGCCAGAGTTCTCAATGGGAACTTACCTCTGTTTTTTTTCACCCAAGACAAAAGGACATTGTGTGGGTGCCTTTGCATGGGCTCACTGTACTTGGTTTAGCGACTTTGGTCCAGCCCTCTTCTTCTTGGAGTTGTTCCTTTGTTCAGGGTTTTTTCTGAGGTTTTTTAACAGACTTCAAGGCTACAGGAGTTCAAGTTTTCGTTAGTGCCCTGAGCTTTGACAAGGAAAGCAATAATTTGAAAATTAATACAGGTAACAACCTGGGTGAGCTTGTGCTCTTCCACCAAGATACACGGTGGCCCCTTTCAAAGTTTTAGACAAATTAATCTCGATTTAGACATGCTTGGTTGGATGAGCAGCAACCAGCCTCTGAGGTAAGTGATTCAAGTAAGGGAAAATTGTCGCAGCAGCAAGGGAATGCCACGGAACTCCACGCATGCCTGCCTTTGGATGAGTCATCAGATGAAAACATTTTGCCATGTTGGTGGAAAACTGTTTAGGTTCCATGTCTATTGGCCGGATCTAAGAACTCAAGTGCATTGTACCTCCCAACTTCCAAGTATCTGGAAAACTAAATATCCCTTGGTGAGGTTCCTGATCTTCTACCTCTACCCATAGTATTACTTGTTCTCCATTCTTATAACCGCTTCCAGGGTTATTCTCCCTAGAAAGTAACCAACAAGGTAGGCTTATAAAATAAACGACTGAGCTATTCTATTGTTACTTTGAATGAAGGCATTTCATAATCAGAGTTAAATTCCATATCTCATGCTAAATTCTCAGTATAAATGTATGGAACCTTTTTTGGTGCCTTCGTGATCTGCATTGACAATATGCAAGTTCCAAGGGCCTATCCTGGATTACTATATACTATATACTACGATGTGCTAAGGGGTTGCGTTAAGGAGTGGGGACCTGTTCTCTTGCTCTGTATGTTTAATTATTTGTATTTTTTTGAGAGATTGTAGATAGAAATATTTCTAATAATAAACTGGATATACTATTTATTGATAAATAGATAAACTGCTGCACAATAAAGGTCTATTTCACTGGCTAATAATGTATGATTGGATTTCTATAACATATCATAAATTGCACGTTCTTGACATGTGTTTAGAACATATCATAATGTCAAGAACATGCACTTTATGATATCATATCATAAACTGCATGTTCTTGATGTGTGTCTAGAACATTTCACAATGTCAAGAATATGCACTTTAGATGTGTTTATGACACATAAATCCATGTTCTTGACGTGTGTTTAGTTTAAGTTTAAGGAGTTGGGATCTGTTCTCTTGCTTTCTATGTTTTAGTGGATCCGAGTAGTAGATAGAAATATTTCTAATATAAACTGGCTATAGGATTTATCAATAAAGATATGAACTGCTGCACAATAGAGGTCCATTTCCCTAGGCTAATGATATATGATTGGATTTCTATAACATATCTAAACTGCATGTTCTTGACATGTGTCATTACAAGTCAAGAACATGCAGTTTAGATATGTTATAGAAATCAAATCATAAATGACACATGTCAAGAACATGCAGTTTAGATATGTTATAGTAATCAAATCATAAATGACACATGCAGTTTAGATATGTTATAGAAATCAAATCATAAATGACCCATGTCAAGAACATGCAGTTTAGATATGTTATAGAAATCCAGTCATATATCATTAGCCTAGGCAATGGGACCTTTATTGTACAGCAGTTAATCTCTTGCTTGATAAATTCTATAGCCAGTTTATATTAGAATTATTTCTATATACAACTTGGAAAGTTGGATCTACAATATCTTCCACCCCCCCCCACCCCCCCCCCCCCCCCAAAAAAAAAGCTTAGGAGAGCAGATCCCAATTCCTTACACAATCACTGCACACCTTATCCTCTCCCTGCCCTCCCCCCCCCCCCCCCCCCACCCCACCCCCCAAAAAAAAAAAAAAAAAAGCAAAAAAGCTAGAGGGCAGATCCCCAATTCCTTAACACAACCACTTTGGCATCAACATATCCTCCCTGAAAAAGAAAACATACAAAGCAAGAGAGCAGATCCCAATTCCTTGACACAACCACTTGGCATCGACCATATGCAAGTTCCAAGGGCCCATCCTAGTTACTATATACCTACTTATATAAAAGAAAAAGGGAAAAAAAAGGTGCCATAATCATTAATGGCTAAATTACATCTCTGCCCTAGAGTGTGCAGAGGCACCATCAAGGAATAACATTGTCTCAAAATCTCAGATTCTTTCCTGCCTCCCCCTCCCCCAATATAGTTGCTGAAGTTAAAACCAATTACTTAAGTTGAATCCTCTGGAGGGACTGTTTTCTACTGCAAAAGGCCAACTTTATTAGTTGTCCTGGATCTCATTTGCTGGCTAACACTCCCAAAAGGTGAGTTAATGGGTTTTGTTATTTGTTGCAAACTGGACATGGTTAAAGCCTTTTGCAGCACCATTTCTTTGCCCAAGATGATAGCTTCTGTTTTTACAGAGAATACAGGTCAAATAGAATGGTGGATAGGGAGATCGGGAGTAGTATGGGGCATGACAGGAGGCTTGTGTTGGGGCCTTCCGATTCAGTCTTTGTACTATCTTGTGTATACAAACTTTTCTTGGTGAAGTGCCAAAGGGCTAATTGTGTTTGGCAGTCTCCAGGGAATAGTTGTTTCAAATACAAATATGGGAGTATAGTAACCAACGGGAACATGAGATAGACCTCTCTCTTTTAATGCTATATGAGTTTCCTGAGTAGTTTTGCGCTCTGGGAGTTGCTTACGAAATGGGGTCTGAAATATTCATTCATCCATGTCATATATCTCTGGTGAGTCTCTTCCTCTCTGTTGTGCGGAGGGGAGGGTGGGGGTTTGGTGTGTGTGTGTCAGAAAGAGAGGGGACGAGCAGGGTGGGGGTTTGGTGTGTGTGTGTCAGAAAGAGAGGGGACGAGCGGAGAACAAAAATGATGCTTGTGTTTCCAAATTATTAGTAATTGGTTGTTGCCATCCATCTTCTTTCCCCAGGAATTAAGAGCTGCATGTTTTGGCTGTCTATTTTTTTTTTCTTTTCTGTTTTGTTATTGGCGCGGTTCACTTTTTTATTTTGACAAGGTTCTTTAATGGAATTTTGCAGGCAATGATAGGGACCTCTTCACCCAGCGAGGTTATCGATGCAGACGACAGCGTCATCATACCATATGTCTCTCATCAAAATGCAGAGACAGGAAAGCAGATAACTAAGGCACTATCATCACCGATGGCATCGATAGACAAGAAACTGGAAAACGAAAACTCAAAGCCTGTCAGACGATCTTCAAGACAGCGGGAGAAACAAAACGAAACGACCCATAGAGATTCAGACTCAGCTGTTAGAAAGACTAATTTTGAGAACTTACCAGTTGTGAGGAAGCTTTCGACCCCAAAATTGACCAATGGAAAACAAAGTGATGGACATCAGTGTGATGGTGTTGCAGCTCCTAATGCGAAGCAGGTGACAGAACCAACTCCAGGGGGCTTGCTTCAGAGGAATTGGAAGGAGAAACTCCGTCAAGCATCTGCATCCACTGCTATTTCTGATAAAGGTGTCTCTACTATGCTGTTGACTAAACACGAGGATTCTTTCCCGGGGACAAAAACAAGGAAACAGTTGGAAGCAAGAAGAACAGCGAATAAAAGAGGCAGCCAATTGGTCAATGTTTCTGTTAAGAATAGAAAAAGGAAAACTGAACATGGTGCAGGTGCAACCAACTTGGGAGTTTCCGAGGTCTTGATTGGAGGGGAGGCAAAGCATAAAAAGCGGTTGATCTCTAGCTCTTCTCTGCATTCCTCTGATGGAATTAACACTACAACTTCAGAGACTCATAATGAAGTGGTTAATCCTTGTATGGCTGCTTTGAATATGAATACAGATATTGATATCCACAGAGATATATCCGAATGCTCTCTGAAAACAAATAAAGAGAGCAAGAAGAATATGCCATATGAAAATAATACCCAAGAGGGATATGGACTAGGCGGAGCTGTACCTTCAGAAGAAAAGATAGTCACAATTAATGTTCCGCACCTGGAGTACGTTGGGAAAAGATTGGCTGATGAAGATAATGCTGATTGCTTACAAGGAAAAGGACCTCTGAGAGTGCTCAAACTCCTTGCTTATAGTTCTGTGCTACGAACACTATACTATCTGGGTGATCACAATTGGAAACATGAAGTTCTCCTCACAAATCTTCGTGAATCACTGAATATTAGCAACGAGGAGCATTCTATGGAGCTGAAACGCATAACACGAGGTGGTTTTAATTAAACGGAGTCTTCTTTTCTTCCATTTAGCAGGGACTGTAGAGGATACAGATTTTTGAAATTGGGCTAGTTTCCATGTTGTGGAGGCAGTAAACCGACTTACAGAGGACATCTCTACCTGTGCAATTTTGTAATGTCATGTATGGATGGAGGCATTTTGTTTTCTACCGCTTTTTTCAATGGAGCTTGTAAATTCCACGAGCGTTATTATAGATATCATACATATGCAGTAGTACAAGTTTTTCAGACTCAGGTTTTGGTATCTCTGGTGGAAGTATGCTGAGTGCGTTGGGCGTCAGCTCAACATAATGTGCTTCGTAGCATCGGGGGAGATTTTTTGGCTTGATCTTCGACACTGCCAGACATTTTAACTGCTTCTCAGCGAGCAATTACAATTCCCGAAGTGCTTTTAAAAGTTAATATTGTTTGTAAAGAGTAGACGGTATATATTCAGTGTCAACTCCCTACATTTTGATTCTCCTATATGCAAACCAGGCTTGAATGGAAACTCAAATACATTGGGAAATATATATTCAAAGACTCTCTTTTCAATTTTGATCGTTGTAGTGATTATGTACTGGTTCTAAGTCACTGCTTTCAATTTTGATCATGTATCGATGTTTCCTATTTTTATGTTTACTGTTTAAAAAATGATCCGTGCCATTTGAAGAGAGATTTCAATTTTGACTATTGTAATGTAGTGTTATTTACTGTTTCTAAGTGACTCTCTTCAATTTTGATTATTCTATCAATGTTTCCTGTTTCTAAGCCATTTATTGTTTTAACAATTATTCCTTCTCTTCATGATAGAACTGAAAGCATTTACCAGGCAATGTGTCAAAGGTTGGTAGCTTTATAGAATTACTTGTTGAGTTGGCATAGTTTCTTGAAAGTTATGGTTTATATGTTTGGATTTGATTGCTTTCTACGAAAGTCTTCAGTGAGCGTGCTTATTAAATGTGTGGGTTTGTGCCTAAGCTTTCAATTAATTCCTGTAAATTGCTCATCAAGTGAGTGACTGGATTGTAGTTTCCCTGTTACGTCGATTTGAAATGTTGGTTGAAAATGCTATTGCTTGGAAGAAAGACAAAAAATTGTTCTTTTTAGATGTGTTTTTTAATGGCCTCTATTACCTGTACTTGCTCACTGGGGACTCGTACCAATTACTGACGAACCAAAGAAATATATAAACTGTCAACTCGAACCTATTGGCGGTAAAAGTCAACTCTGAACCCAAGGTTTGAAGCATAAAATTTCATGCTTTTCTGCAGAAGGCTTTGTCCTATTTGCGGAGATATTCATCATATATGCAAATCAAACTCAGGAGAGTTAAAATACCTGGCAAGGTCATTGTCAAATTATTGAAAGGCTGATTTAGAGGGAACTTATAGTAGGATTGATATAACACAAATGATATTTACGATGGCAAGCCATCATAAGGTCGACTGTTTTTTGAATCAAGGAAGATGACCTTTATTGTGGTCCAAAATGAACCCAGCCATTGCACATTGTATTGTCTCTGTCCATAAATTTGGACTCGTGGTTGTTCCAAACCTCTGCTTGCTCCCTAAATTTGCGTACAATCTCTTGGAAGGAGGAGCTTTTTCTTGGAAACAATCCAAGAGGCACACAACGAGCAAACTCCGAGACTCAGTCTTTTAGAAGTAGAATTTAGATGGGTACAATCTATTGGAAGGAGGAGCTTTTTCTTGGAAACAATCCAAGAGGCACACAACGAGCAAACTCCGAGACTCAGTCTTTTAGAAGTAGAATTTAGATGGAAGAGGATCTTTTACGTGGAAACAATCCAAGATGCACACACACGAGCAAAATATACACACACCATGAGCAAAGCCCGAGTATTTTGGGGCCGTCCCAACGTCACACTACCCACAGGGAAGGCCAAGTAAAAGGCATATCTTCTCAGTCATGCTTTGAGGGTTTTTTATTAACACAAGTGCATCCACATCACACAAACTACGGAGGCCAAACAGAAGGCATATACCAAAACATGCTTTTAGGTTATGTGGCGTAGAGCAACCCCAACGATTTTTAGATCCATCCTAGGCCTCGACATTGCGGTAAGCTTCGGGGCTTTTTTAAAATTGTGATAACATATGTTTTTGCATTGACATGGTTGATTGAATAAGCATCCTTGTAAATTTTAGTAGTAGTACTGAAGTAGCAGTTTTTGTAGAATCTGGGCTCCTTTTTTTTATTGTGTTGCATTTTGTTTTTGAATTGACATGGTTGATTGAATAAGCTTCGTTGTAAAATTCCAAACGTGAGCTAGCAGTTGTACTGAACTAGCAGCAGTCTTTGTAACCTCGGATTAACCTTTAATTATTTGGACTTTATTTTGATCTATATCAGTAGGAAAAGCTGACGCTGATGGCAAGTTTCGTTTTTTAAGACTCTTCAAGGCATTTTGTTGCTATATGATTATTATGAGTGGTGGCATACTCGTAGTGTTGTCTAGTTAGATTTCTTTGCTGCTGGCATTGAAAGTTGAACTGCACATTCTATTTATATATGCGTTATATTAGGTTGAAAGTTGAACTGCACATTCTATTTATTTATGCGTTATATTAGGTCTTGAGATTTTTCAACGTTCGTTGGTTGTGGTCGAGTGGGAGTTTATCTCAAATGGCTCAAGTTCGACCATCAAAGTGGTTATGCTTCTAGCCTTCCAACTTATTGCATTTATCTAGGAATCTGCAACATGTGCCTCCAAGATTGACCCCACTTTGTTTCCTCCAAGATTGATACCACTTTGTTTCTTCGCTTTTAGATTATTTTTCCCACTCTTTACGTAGGTTTTTATTTCTTTTTTGTCCCGAAGTTTGGAATCAGCAATCTCCTCAAAGCAAAATTGCAATCTTATCCATTTGAAGGAAGGTTAGATGTAGGGTTCTCAAATCCATTAAGAATGTTAAAAATTACTATAAATTGTTTAGATTACAAATTACTTCCCAGGATGCAGGGTTTGATGTTGTATCACTAAATTCATTAAGAATGTTAAAAATTACAACCGAAACAATGAATTGTTTAGATTGGAAAATCTAATACTTGCCAGGATGCAGGGTTTGATATAGGTTTCCAAGTTCGTTAAGAATGTTAAAAATCACAATCTGAACAATGAATAGTTTAGATTGAAAAATACTTGCCAGGATGTAGGGTTTGATGTTGTATCTTTAAATTCATTAAGAATGTTAGAAATTACAATCAGAATAATTAATTGTTTAGATTGGAAAATACTTGCCAGGATGCAGGGTTTGATATAGGGATTCCAAATCCATTAAGAATATTAAAAATTACAATCCGAACAATGAATAGATTAGATTGCAAAATACATACCAGGATGTAGGGTTTCCATATTCATTGAGAACCTTATTATTTAAGGTTTCCAAATTCATTGTTCAATGAATGGTTTAGACTGCAAAATATTTGCCACGATGTAGGCTTTCCAAATTCGTTGGGAATGTTATAGTTAGGGTTTCCAAATTCATTAAGAATGCTCATACACAGGATTTCATTCATTGATCAATGAATAGCTTAGACTGCAAAAAAATTGCCACGATGCAAGATTTCCAAATTCATTGAGAATGTTATAGTTAGGGTTTCCAAGTTCATTAAGAATGCTTATACATGCCAGGATGTAGGGTTTCCAAATTCATTAAGAATGTTAAACCATACTTCGGCCTTGTAATTTTCAAAACTTTCTCACAGTGATAGTTTACTTTAGGGCTATAAATATGCAATAAACAACAACCCAACCATTGATATGTAGGAGGTGGAACAACTTTTGACAAATGTGCTTCAAGATTTTTGTCAAAGAGCTGAGCCAGCAGAGTTGTTACCGAGCTGGCCGAGTCATTACCGAGTCGACCGAGTCAATGACTAGCTCGGTAACAACCTGGCCAGCGGTTCCGTTTTGGCCACCGAGCCGACCTGGCCAGGCATTGGCTCGGTCTGACTCGACTGTTTTTTAAAACAATGATAAGGAGGTGATCAACCCCACTCTCGCTAACCTGAGTTATCTCTCTGTCTTGACCAGTCTTAATAAGAAAATGAACATTGCAAAGATACGAATTAACTCCCATAAGCTGCGAAGTAAAACTGGGTGTTGGTCTATTCCCAAAAGACTTTGGGATGAAAGAATTTGTCAACTATGTGATACGAAGAGGGTTGAAGATTAAAAACACTTTCTCTTGGATTGCCCAGCTCTTATTCATATCCGTTATCATTATATCTGTCACACTACCACACTCTTTGACTTGTTCAGTGAGCAAAATTATAGATCCCCTTGACTTGTTCAGTGAACAAAATTATAGTGATCTAGGAATGCTTATTTCCTTCCTCTTTGATTATAGAAATAAAATATTAAAAAGCCAGCCTCAATTGGTCTCTTTCTATCTTAAGGTCTATAAACCTCACTGGTCTTAGTAGAGGTTCGAGGTTCATCACTAGTTACCAGTTTCAATTTATTTTGTGTAGTATTTTGTTATATATTTGATTTTTGTCACTGAATAAGAAATATAAAGAGATATTGATTTTGTATTTTTGTGTGAACACCGGCATTTATATCTAGAGATATAAAATAATATGTGTCAAACTTGAAATTAAACCCAATATATTTTACTTTTAATATACAGCAAACTTAAAATTAAAAACAATATATTTTACTTTTATCTTAGAGGAGGTTTATTTTATTTTATTTCATTTTTGGATAATATAGTTATGAAAAAATAAGTAGCGTAAACGATTAGAGATATTATATTTTAATTTTATTCTTCAGAGATGGTAAAAAATGGCGCTCTTCCATATGAGGGTAGAGGGTAGTAGATTTAAAGGATGTTATTCTCAATATCAATATTATTAATAATCAAAACAAATTAATATAAACAAATGAAATATTAATAGTAAGGAAAAAATGAAATTGAATATTTTTTTTTGCGTTAATTAGCATTTCCATTATATAAAATATAATCGATAAATGAAATATTAATCGTTAAGGAAAAAATGAATTTGAGTATTTGAAATATTAATCGTTAAGGGAAAAATGAATTTTGAGTATTTTTTTGTTTGGTTGTATTCATTAGAATTTCCATTATATAAAATACAAAGTTACATAGATACTTGACTCACCCTTGTTGCCATTTGAGAGAAAGGAAACGAGTGGAGCAACAAAGAGTGAGTAATTGTCAGATCTCCATAATGGATTTAATGAGACGAGTTTTACCAGGGAGAGAATGAATATGAAAATGTTCTAACAAAACAATAAATGTCCAAAAGAGAGATATAGTCCAACCATCCAGAACTAGTGGAGCAACAACGGGTGAGTAATGGTCAGATCTCCATAATGGATTTCAATGAGACCAGTTCTCCAAGGGAGAGAATGAACATAAAAATGTTCTAACAAAACAATAAATGTCCAAAAGAGAGATATAGTCCAACAATCTAGGGCTGCCATTTAATAACATTTATTATGCAAAAAATCAAAATCTAATATAAGAAGATTTCGCGTCATCCCAAGGAATTAGATATCTTGATATGAATAGTATTGGCGTTAGGGGCATTTGGACTATGAGACTTATTGCAGTTGAGGTTTGCTTCCAGGTGAGAAAGCCGCGAGCTCATGCTCATGATGAATGTGCAAGTGCTTGATTTCTTGATGGATATCCTCTAGCATGGAAGCTATTTCTGTGTGCTTGTCGTATCTATCCTGCATAACTTTACCTATTGGGGCCTTGGTGTGCTAATAAAGTTGAATTGCTTGTAGATATTGATTTAATCTCTCTAGTGTGATCTATGCCCAGAACCCAACTCATATCAGTAACATTGATTACAAAATCATATATCCTCTAACATTACTCATCGCCTCTATCCTGCGTAACTATCCTGCGTAACTTTACCTATCGAGGCCTTGGTGTGCTAACAAAGTTGAATTTCTTGTAGATATTGATTTACTCTGCCTCTAGTGTGACCTATATCCAAAACCCAACTCATAGCAGTAACATTGATTACAGAATTAGAAAGGGATCTATTCTCCCGCATGATTTCTTCCTCAGTTGATTGAATGTAAGCCCTAATGTAAGATGGAGTGCTTGCGTGAAAACCCCTTACTACTTGCTTGGTTTGGGTTGTTGCACACATGTTTGCCTCAATAGTGTTGGATCTCCCCTTAGATCCTCAGTTGCTTGTGCCTTATTTGGGACGTAATTTCTTCAGCGAAAACTTGGCTCCTTGAGCTTTGGGTGATGGCAATAACCTCATCGGGACTGCACTAAACCAAAAGTTTCCTTGCACGCACACGATTGATGTAGACATAATGGAAGCTAACAATCTACATGGGAGAGAAGGTGGCTGCCCCGTCTTGCGTGTTTAAGGTACCGGGAAGTGGCAATACCATCACCCTCCCACATGGCATCACATTATTCTTCGTGCCAACCCTTATCAGGAAATAATGAAAATGACATTGAGAATTAAAAAAAAAATAATAAAGCTATAAAGAAGAAAATAAATATTTTCAAAATAAAATAATAAAAGTTCATATCTTTTTAAACTAGAGGTACATAGTAGCTAGTATCTGTCGCTTAGCTTAAATATTGCTTAATTAAACAAAAAAACAGCAAAGACAAAGATTTCATCACAAAACTAAAACAACTAATAAAATGTTGTATTATTGAATACCATCACAAAAAATTAAGAAATATGATTAACTAATATTGTTTATATTAACATACATATATTTATATGTGTGTGTTTTATTTTTATTAATATACATAATTGTTTAGAATTAAATTT